>BGPR01007228.1:8603-37359 GCA_013235015.1 Araneus ventricosus | reverse complement strand
CTTCAAAATAAAAACATTACAA
The DNA here is from genome assembly GCA_013235015.1 of Araneus ventricosus. Taxonomy (NCBI): domain Eukaryota; kingdom Metazoa; phylum Arthropoda; class Arachnida; order Araneae; family Araneidae; genus Araneus; species Araneus ventricosus. Next base: position 37,337 of record BGPR01007228.1, on the reverse strand, counting down.
ATATTTGTCAAATAAAAAGATGCACATTCATTTGACTCGAAACATAATGCAGATTGAAACTTAAAACATTCAAGTTGCATGAAAGCGGCGATAGACAACAGAAAAAAATACCATAATATGAAACCATTGTCCCCTTAAAAATGAGTTCAACGCTGAGCTGTAATCTGTGCCATTTCGTCATAAGAACAACTTTCAAAATAAATAAGTAAATAAATGAAACATCAGTATCGTAATTACAAATAAAGCCTTCATATTACCATAAAATGCTCTTATGTAATCAGCGATTTGATTGATTGCGAAACCTGACATATTAAAACACAAGAAATGCAAATTTTCTAAGGAATAAAGAATGCTACCTGGCAAACAACTGACAAATGATAACCGATTGTTAACCGTTTCCAGCATTTAATCTTAAGAAGAAAAATATACGAGATTATAATCTAAATGCTAACCAGATTCTTAATAAAACTGTAAGTGCGAGTTTATACAATTGGATGCTTTTTAATAAGCCTTATAGATTAATGGATAAATTTATGGCTATTTCATCTTCTGTGCATTTGGCTTGTTTCTCTCAACATTTAAAACAAAATATCAAAATGATGCACTTTCTAATATGGCGTGCTACCAATGAAGTACAAAGTGTTCCTGTTAAGTGTTGGATTACGTTATTAATGTTTATATCAGTTTTTTCTAGCAAGGCCCATCGGTAGCTAACTGTTAGTCTCGGAGATTAAGGACCCAGAGTCCACGCGCTCCGTCTAAATCCAATCATCCCTGGTGTGTTGGATTACGTATCGACAAAATTTCAGCATATCCTATTAAAAGGGGCTTTTCTAGTTTAGTTGCATTAACGTCCCGTTTTGAAGCAACACGAGGGCTATTTTGGGGCAGACCTCGTAATTTTGAAACTCGGTCAGATGAGGACAACACCTGAGCTGGTACCCCCCTCTCCAAACTTCCGCGCCACACCAACGGGTGGACGTTTGGCCACTACGTATGATTTAACGTGCAACAGACCCAATACGCGGATCTTCAGTGGAATCGGGTTTCTAACCTGGAATCCTACGGCCCTAAAGCCGAGATCTTAGCACTAGGCCACCGCGGCCCAAAGGGCTTTTCTAAGGGGAAAATATGAAAAATAGCTTACACTATTTTCAAGACCCTAGAAATAAGATCTCTCGATCCTTTCGATTTCCCACGAGGTAAAGCATTCTTGCCTCACACATTAGGCAATATAACAGGATAGGGCAGTAAAACTATCTGTAGGAAGATTAGAATTTCATGCAGGTTGCTTCCACTCTAGGAGTAACGGTTTGGTGGCACAAAATTTGTACGGTTCGTAAAGTAAAGATTTACAATATGAAAAGAATTTAGTAATTCAAAAATTGTTCTATTAAGAAAAGCGCAATTTAGGCATAATTTAGAATGCTTTTTATATACTATTTGTAGTGCGTTAATACCCAAAACTGTTATTTTTTTCAATCAAACACACTCATTACAAATTTTAAAAATATCGAAAGAAAAATCCCCTCACGACGAAACAGAGTTAACGTCTTTAATGTATTTAAACTAACTGAATGGCAGTTTAGTTTGGACATTTATTATTTCCATCCAACTAAAAATGGAAATGACCTCCGAGATACTTAAGCACTTCGAAGTCATTTTTGTCTTTTAATCCATTTACTGCTAACTATAAGATATCTCGTAGACAGATAGATATTCGTAGAGTCGGGATGTGCTCTAAATGTTGCTGGCAGTGAATGGGTTAATCTTCCAGCAGGCGCACTTATACAGGATTTACTTATATCATTGCATCGTATTACATGCTTATATCGTTTTCATAAATTTAAGTGCAATTTTTATTTATACAATCTTTGCTTTTAGTATAAAGCCACGAGTCGATCCAGGCGAATCACAACATTCCACTTCATGAAAACGGAACCTTCACAAAAGTCCACTTCATAAAAAGGGCCCCTTCACAAAAGTTCACTTCATAAAAAGGGCCCCTTCACAAAAGTCCACTTCATAAAAAGGGCCCCTTCACAAAAGTCCACTTCATAAAAAGGGCCCCTTCACAAAAGTCCACATTCATAAATAGTGCCATTCACAAAAGTCCACATTCATAAAAAGTGCCCTTCACAAAATTCAAATTCATAAAAAGGGCCCTTTACAATATTCGAATTCATAAAAAGGGTTCTTTACAAAAATAAAATTCATAAAAAGGGCCCCATCACAAAAATAAAATTCATAAAAAGGGCCCCATCACAAAAATCAAATTCAAGTAAAATATAGAAATAGGACTGCTAAAATTGAAGGTTTTACGTAATTTTTTCACAAAAATGGCCCCTAAAAAAACCTGGATCGACCCCTGGGAGCTAATAAATGCAAATTACATAAATAAAAGTTGCATTTATTTTTTGTAAAACACGATATAATTATACAATAGGATGCAGGATATAAGTACCTCGTAAATACGCGCGACTGCTGGAAGGTAAAATTAAATATTACTTAGATTCAAATATCAAAATTTCTGTAAATCGATGCACGAGTCTGAAACGTTATTTCAGTACAAGTGGTTAAAAATGCCCATTATACTCTATGTGAATTTTTTGCATTTCATCCCATAGAGGAATCATGGCTACTTATTGACATCAACGTTGAAATGAACACCAGAACCAATTTGATTCAAATAAGTGATATTTGCAGTCTTGGCAACAAACAAGTCTCGAAATGAGTTTTGGTCTAAAAGGATTTTTTTCGTTTTTTATGTTTGCTCTGTTCGGGGAAATGATCAGTCTGGAGCCCATAAAGCTTCGATGATCACCCGACACCGTACCGAGATTCGAACTGACCTCGTTTGCTGAAGCGATTACCGAGATTCGAATCTAACCTCGGCTTAACGCGGCTCGTTTATATCTTTTGTCTTCCTTAGTGGGTGAAATTGGCTCCAAAAGAATTACAAGAATTAATTAACCAAAGTTCTTTCAGTAACCAACTAAGTGTATCAAATTTGATAACAGGTTCATCGTGTTACCTTTGGAAGAAACATTTACCTACTAGCCGACATTAATCCCTTAACTGAGTTGTTTTAAATACTATCCAATTACATGACCCTTTCTGTTTTGGGACTGTATTGCGTTGATTCAACCAAGGGTTCATAGAAGAGATGTTAATGGATTATGCGCCATTTTTGTATCGGGCTATCATGTCCATGAATGACAATTTTAGTTTATGAGTTTAAAAATGTCACAATTCTATGCACGAGTGGAGCTCGGGCCCTACAGTTAAGGGTTTTTACTTTCATTTCTTGAATAAAATATGGGGAAAATATTTAAAAAATCCTTTTGTTTCAAGTACGATTTATGGCTACTAAACAGTTTGTCACCAACTGACACCACTGGGCTTTATATCAGAAAAATCTTCCTCGATAAAATTTTATAATATTAACCACTGATGGATTTTAATCTTCCAGCGGGTGCGCGTTTGCAAGAGATACTTAAATTGTGCATCGTTATTTTATATATTTAGGTACAATTTTATTTATAAAATCTTTGTTTACTACTAGGCTAATAATTACAGATAAGCGAAAGTTAGTTTATTTTTGTAAAACACAATAAGTATATGTAATACGATGCATGATATGCCGTAAACTTTGCGTAAGCGCGCCCGCTGGAAGGTTAACCCTTTGGGTACATTTGACGAGTAAGACTCGTCATCTGCTTACTTGGGCGAAGTTACGGTGGACGAGTCTGACTCGTCATCTGAATTTAAGAAGAATTATTGGCGCAAGCGGTCCTGCCAAATTATAATATCCGTGGGCATCCTACAAGTAGCGATGCTACATCGTTTGCAAGCGAAAAATTGGGCACATTTTCCAGAGAATATTCCGGCAACAGAATTAAAGAAACACCCTACAAAACGGTGTCGCGCACGTTATAAACATAAAATAAGAAAAGAAACCACTTGGCAATGCAAACAATGCCAGGTACCTTTGCATTTACCGACATGTTTTGAAAAATACCACACAGTACAAAATTATTAGACTTTAAGTTGGTTCTTGTTCTATATAAATATTTATATTTTGTTTCATTTATATATTTATTTATATTTTGTAACTAAAATGGTGTTTCAAATATATATATCACCAATATAAGCCTATTCCAAATAAAATGTATTACTTTTACATATTAATCCATATAGCGACAAATTAAATCCGTCCCATGGGCATAAAAATCTTCAAATAATTCAGTACTCAAAGGGTTAATAACTAATAATGCGGATAAGGAATTTCCTTCAATACTGTAGAATAAAATATGGTATTCTCAAGTGTACAAACAAAGCATAAAAGATGCAGCTTCAAGTGAAAAGCATTTTCTTTTCATTTTTTTTTATCAGCATTCAGGCTGCCATCTATATGTTGTAAATTGATTTAATAAAATTTTAAATAAGTATCTTATTGGCAACAACAGGCATTAGAGCTTCAGTCTTATTCTCAATATTTTAGAAGACAAACTTGGGCATGTTGCTTAAAGACAACACTGGGTATTTAAGTGTTAAAAGTCACGCCAGATTCTGGAATCCAGATCACTTCTGAAGAGCTTTATCTACAGCTTTTACGACGAGCAGCTGCTCAATAAGGAATCTTAAGTCACACCGTGCATATTTTCTTGCTACAAAACGTGCTCCAATTCTTCCGTTACTTCGAGACTAAATACTTTTCGTTCTTCGAGACTAATTACAAATATGGCATTTAATCAGGGATTTAAAATGGATTACTTGTGGTGGCTCCAATCCCACATAATCTAGCAATATCTAGCCAAGTCCATGAGTCTAGTACTCATGATAAATGGGAAATGTATCTTCAGCGGTTTTGGAGCACCGAAGTATCACCCGAGTCTACGGGGGCAGGTTGCCTTCCTGGAGGACTTTTTAGGGAAACTGGCCCACATTTGGGTTTCGCTTTCAGAAAAATCAAGGAAACCTCCAGCAGATCGCTGAACGGTTGCGAGAACTTCATTGCTAAAGTACAGGTCTCTCAACTAGCTGCTCATTATTACTACTATGAGCACAGCCAGATGACAGAACCCATAATCTTCTTCCTCAGATTCATGTTCCTCAGCTTTGGTGGGTTAACCTTCCAGCGGACGCGTATGTACAAGGTACTTATATCGTGTTGTTTTACAAAAAAATCCGACGGGAGGCTGTCTCTGAGGAACGGCCGCTGGGATTGAGGAGCGTAGGCTTACTTACCTTAAACCGGCCATTCACTTCACAGATAAAATGGTTATTTTGGAACGCGAGAAGGAAAAAGCCATAAAAATCTATGGAAATCAGCCAAATGGCTTGTGGTGGTTAGAATTACGTCTGGACTGAAATCAGAGGGACCCTGAAAGAGGCTAACGAGAAGAACAATGCCTTGCGTAGATTGAAGCCTCGCTTTGAGGGTAGCATAAATTAAAATCTGCTGACTAGGGAAAATAGAAGAGCGAATGACAAGCAGCTGTAGAGAGGGAAAGAAGATCGCCCCCTCTACCTTCGTTCAGAGTTAGCGTCCTTTTAAATATCAAGTGAATGGCGAGCCTGTATTTTTCGAATAAAATGGTAAAAAAAAAACCGGGCTTAGGACAAATGGCATGGCTATACTTTAAGAGAATAATAGGCTTTACTCAACTGCGACTTTGTCACTAAAGTAACTCTATGTGACTAAAGTAACTATGTGACTTTGGCCTATGCTCTAGACCTTTCTCTGTTAAATGAGACTAAAATCAATTCAACTCAATTAAATTGATGGAAAGTACAACTCAATTAAATCAACAATTGTTAATAATTAAGGGCAGTTAATTAAACAATTACGCAACTGTGACTTAAAGCGCTTTCTGTGACTAAAGTAGCTCTATGTGACTTTTGCCTATGACCTTTTCTCTGTTAAATTAATTAATCTGAAAAGAATGAATTATTAAACTGTTAAAATCAAGTTAATATACCGCTCACAACTGATGCGTGCGCGCGCATCGGTCGCTGTGACGTCATCAAAATTCTTCGTGATTTTCACCAACTCTGCAACTCGACTGTGACTATACCGTAATTACAAACTCTAAAATTATTTTTGCAAATCTTCAAAGTCTACCTTTCTCTGTTAAATGAAACTAAAACCAACTCTCTATGTTATTTAGATGAGGAGCTATAAGCGTTTACCTTTAGCACGAAAAAAGTCAATCTTTTCCTTTCCCGACACACCATTACACCACTATGGAGAGACGCAAGTCTACGTGAAAATGCAACTTTTATTTATCTAATCTGTATTTTATTAGCTTAACACTAAACAAAGATTACATAAATAAGAGTTGCACTTAAATTTTTAAAAGAACGACACAAGTATGTAATGCGATGCACAATACAAGCATCTCATGCACACGCGTGCTTGCTGAAAGGTTAAAAAATGGATTGCTTTCATTTATTCAAATGATAAGAGATGAGACATTCATTCTGGAGACTGTGGTTTAAGTCGGTGTTTCTTGAACTGTTTCTGCTTGCGATTTCTTTCGAGTGAAACACAAAATCGCGACTCCATTTCTGACAGGAAAACTTTACTGCCAATCGAAAGTAGGAAAATAAATAAGAAAATGGAGCACTAATCAATGAAAACTAAATGAAAATTCAAATAATTGCGGTTATTTTTCAAAATTTAATGGAATCTTTGAAGTCAAGATAGTTTTCTCAACCATTTTTATTTAAAAATGTTTAATAATATGGAAGAAGTAAATCTCGTAAGGATTTTTGAGCCCCACTCTTGGTCACTACCCACAGATCGAGAATCTTTCCTTTAGGAGCTTTCAAAACAAAATAAATTGCGCCCAACTATTTCAATTTTCTTATATCGAAAAAAGTCAGCTCTCTAAAAAAAAAAAAAAAAGGCGCAGTTCGGGTCCGCGCCGTAGATTTTTCTTGAAAACGTCGGGATAAAGTCATAAAACAATTATTTCGTATTAATATGAAATTTAATTATCGATCTCTTTAATACAATATTTACACAGAGTAGTATAATGGTTACAGAATAGATAAATCACAAGCTACCATAGACCCTTGCTGCACGCGATTAATTTGTGATTTATGTATTCTGTAACCATTATACTTCTCTGTGCAAAAATATTGTATTAAAGAGATTAATAATTAAATTACATATTAATACGAAATACTTGTTTTATGATTTTATCCCGACGTTTTCACGAAAAATCTACGGCGCGGACTCCCGTAATATTCAAAATTTTTGAATTCAAATTTTAATACAATGTTTCTTTAACGTATTTTTAAGTATTCTGTAAGTTTCCTACAATTCGAAAAAAAAAAAACCTCTGCATGTTATAATAAAAAAAATACGCAGAGTTTGAAATTTTCAATTTAATACCGATTTTTACTTACATTCTGATAAATATTTTTATCATCTCACTTTTGGTCATAGTAATACTCCTCAAGCTCTTTAAAATGACACCAGAATCAGCCTCCTAGCTAAACGCGTTTCCACGCTACACTTATTTATAAACTTTCATAAAGCTAATTGAAAACAATCACGCGCATGCGCCTACACTGGTACGGTGACGTCACAGGCAAAACAAATACTATGCGACAAACTCTTACAGATATGATCCATCCGTTGTGGGGTCAACTATTCTTTTCGCATTATTAGCCTCGTAGTTAATAGCGATTCAAATCTGACGGTATTTTGTCACACAAGAAAGTTCGACCGACTATCACTGTAACGAGCGGAAAGACGTTCTCACGTCAAAAAGCTTAAGACATTGTTAGAATTATGAAATATATCTAAAAAAAAAACGACTTCGCAACGTTTTTTCACCTATCGGTTGGCATTAGCTTCGAGCAAATTCGGCAGTTTTCTCGGAACGAGGCCCCCCCAACACCGAAAAGAATGAAAAGTGCAAAAACCAGTTTTGAAAAGCAAAAAGTTGGGTAGAGTCACCATCCACTGATACGAAGCTCAAAAATCATAAAACAACCCGAAAGCCACAGCAGATATTTCGTAGACCGTAAAAGTGTGTTAAGCGATTACATTATCTGAACTTCCTGTTAGTCAGTGAAGATTCAAATATTGACTCTCTCTCACAGTGAAAGAGGGAACATTTTTCGATTCAAGGTCCCGTCGCAACTTTTGCTCAGCACCTATGACACCGGAGGGTAGAAAGAAAAGAGGTTTTGTAATCCGTTTCGGTGCGGATGCGAGTGATGAAGCCGGTTTGGTAAGCGCCCATGAAAGGCTGGAGAGGAAATGGACGAACTGCACGGCAATTCAACCACTAAGGGCAGGGATTTTATTTGGATACCGCAGTCCATAGAATTGAAAAATCTTGATTTTATTCATTTAATCGCATTTGCCAATTAATTGGTCAAAAATTCATTCAATTTCTTCAGAAATTTTAAAACAAAAAAAAAATGCAGATTTTAGTGATTACACTTTTAGATCAGGAACGCGTTAAACTGTAGTTCCCGACGACCCCAGAATGGATCTAGTAATTATTTCTAGTTATTAATATGGTTTCATTTGTAATTGTTCAATTGTTTAATATTAGTAAACAAACGATAATTAATAAATTATCTTGATTCGAAATATATAATTAAAAGTCTATGAATATCTTATAATATACTAGCCGCCTTCGGCGACTAGCTTGTTCGCCGGGAATATAATTTTAATTGAATCTCTTATGCATAATTTGATATTCATGGTTCCCTTAACAATTTCAAATTGTGATAGATGTTGAATCCATGTTCTTTCAGTAGCTTTGCACCTGTTCTGTTCGTTGTCTGCATGACCGTCTCCAATAGAATCAAGTAGCTGGCTGTGTCATGCAACATCACATTGCACATTGTCGGAATCAACTTCGCTCTTATTCCTCTTGCAAAATATGCATTTGATTTTAAATTTAAAATGGTGCGGCACATTTTATTTCCAACCGCGTGATAGCTGGATGAAAATATGCTGATTAAATCATAGCATTCAACATTAAGATATTACATTATCTTTCAACAATGATAGAGAAACAGGTAAATAAAGGTTTGTTTAAACAATGAAAAGAGTTTGAATTGCGTTGCAACAATAGAAAGTATTGTTGTAAATTATGCCAAAAAATATTTTTTTAATTCATTAAAATTAGAGAAAAATTCGTACGGCAACTTAATTGATATCGCTGAAAAGGTAACTTTTTGCACTTTCAGATGGAGTAAAAATCATTTTTGTGCTGCACTAGTTTCAGAAGTTAAGGAAAAACGCCAAAATTTCGCTTAATTTTTAATTCAAATTTCAAAAATGATTTTTACTTTTTTGTAAATATGTTTTTTGTGCTGTAATCTGTTCAAAAGGTAAGGAAGAACACCAAAATTTCTTAATTTTTAATTAACTAAAATTCTAACTAAAATTTCAAAAAAAGGGCTCCGGGGTGCACATTCCCACCCTCCAAAGTATGTGTGTTTATGCCAAATTTCGCGGCTCTAAGTCCAGTGGTCTGCCCTGTAGAGCGCCAACACACACACACACACACAGACATTCTCCTTTATTATTAGTAGAGATATATAATAAAATTTCTTTTCCCTCATGGCCTTCTCGTATACAAAGGGGAGGTATTGTAAACGTAAAAAAAATTACGACGAAATTTTGGTGAATCTCCAGGTTTTAGACCTCTGAGTCTGAAAACCCAATTTTTGGAAACATGCCTGCCAGTATGCCTATAAACACGATAACTCCAAAATGGAGCTAGCTGAACGAGCGTAATTTGTTATGTGGTTTTTCAAATTGCAGATCTGTATTTAATTTTGGATTAAATCTGTCTACGGGTAGATTGTCTGTCCTTATCTATGTGTCCTTATGACGGTAACTCAAAAATACAGCTCGCTAGATAAATGAAATCCGGTATGTGGTCCTCACACCACAATTGCAGATCTGTATCAAATTTCAGACCATTTGGTCAATGGGTCCAATTTGCGTACTTGATTCTTAAAAAATATATATATATTATAATTTAAAGTAAAATTAAGTGAGATTATTACACACACATATATATCCTATGGCCTGATTCTAGAAAATATGCCATATGTCTCTTATATAATGAAAAGGTACATTTGGAATACTTGATATTTGATTGGATTCTGTGAGTAGATGTTAAGTTTTTCAAACTCCTAAACGTCAGGATGAAACTTTTCCCGACAATGCCATTTAGGAATGTAGGAATAGTTATAAAAATATTAATTAAAACGAACACGAAGAATTGAAAACATAAAACCTTAAATCATGAAAAAATTAGTTCTATTAACTTTAATTGTGCAAATGGTGAATAGACCATTTAACGACTGTTCAAAACTTCCTTTTGCAAAAGTGAGTAAAAACACATTTGACAATTCATACTTGATCGTCAGGCAGAAGTGCTTGAAGAGACAGAAAAATCATCTTTAAACACTCCCAAATATACATGAAAAACATCTTTGGTATTTTCGCAAACTTTCTCAGAAATTCAGATTTGTGAATTAATTTTCTGCGCACAGTCGTTCGCGCTATCATGTCCATCGCTCAAATTTGCATATCAACGAATTCCGTTTGAAAGCACAGAATTGCAAACAGTCTTGTGTTATTTTCATTCTTTTTAGACATTCTTCAAATTGATACGAATATTTGATTTTCTTTTGCATATTTGAACAACAACTTTCGGCAGGAAGTCACCGCATTCTCACGTTCAAAAACATCTGCACACTTAGATCACAAACCACTTTCCTATTTGAAACATGATATTCATTCACCGGGTTCACAAGAATTCTGAATGAAAGTGCAATCTCATTAGTTGGCGCAACAACCCATAACTCTCCGAAAAGATATAGAATTCAAAATTTTATAGACAAATGATTTTTGTCGGCAAGGATTTTGCTACAAGAAAAAAACTAATAGTTTATTCCTTTGAAAGCGTTTCAAATATTTTTATCCAAAAAGTTTGAAAACTGCATTATTGAACCTCTTCATAGACATTGATACATACTGTTCAGCAACGGATTCCGAGACTACCACTTTTGGACGATTTTGCACCGGAAATGTAAAACGATTTTGCACCGGAAATGTAATTGCCGGACTCATGTCAGGCAATGAGTCATATGAGCGCATTTCCAGAGTTCATTGTTAGATCACGCTCAGTAAAATGTAAACATCGTCCTTCCATTCTTCACTTTTCGCTATTTTGATGAAAATAAATCCGACGGGCGCATGCGCAAAAGCGCGGAGGGTTTCCGAATCCGGTGCTATACAATTCGTGAGGGTTCACAGAAAGCGGATCAAGTCTATGGTTGGTTGGTTTTGAGGTTTATTGGCGCAAGAGCCAAATTTGGCCATGCTGCGACAAACGTACGGTGAAAGTACAGGCATATGGTAGGACCAAGTCCATACATTTCTGAGAAAAAAGCTCTCAAAGCTGATCAGTTGCATTTTACAATAAAGTTGGAATTTTAATTGTTCTTGTTCAATTTGTATTTCGTGTATACAAATTGAATTATGACTTGAATCATTATTACACAGAAAATATAAAATTTTTACACTACCCTGGCAGTGTTAAAACCCTCCGAGCGGCGCAACCGTCTTTTTCCGTTTTTGAAGGGGAAATTAGCAGAGTTCGAGAAACAGTTTTGATTATCGTTTATTCTAAACACATAGCACGCAAGACAAAGACACAGACATAAAGGACGTTCTCCAAGCACATTGTTCAAAGTACATCTCTAAGCCTCTTACCGGCTCTCCGTGAATGGAATCATAGGATATATATGACGTCACGCAGTGACGTATTGCATCATGACATCACAATAGCTTGTGATTGGTTAGAAGATTGAATGAGGAGACTGAACGAAAGTTAAACTGCGTATAATTTCCAACAGTTTTCATGTTCAGTTCAAAAGCGGATAGCTCGTATTTATATGTATTTTTTCTTAAACAATCATGGATAAAGTATTATTACGATTTCAGAGATATAATTAAATACAGAAAAGATTGACTCATTTACTTTAAAAGCTAAGTTTTCTAAATTGACAGCTGAAGGTCAAAATAATTTGGCGCTCAGAGGGTTAAGGCAAAATGGGCAAAACATAGACTTGCTCCACTTTAACTCCGAATCCTCCATATGTATGTTTTTTTAATAAATTTTAATAAAAAAGCGTTTAATTGTTTAATTATTTAATTATTTTTGGCTCACTGGAGTGCTAAATGAATAAAACGTAGTCACTCTTTTAAAAAGTTGCGCTTGAAGAGGTGAAGGAATTTATTCAACCCGATTCTTTAAAGTGAAATTTCAGAACACGATAGATATTTCACGAGTAGTAAATTTTGCAATGTTCCTGCAAAGAGTGTTTCATTGATGCCGCTTTCACGGTTTTCGAACGAACTTCCTGGAATATATAGCGGATATATTTTGCGGATTGATAAAAAAAACACCCTTAGTTTCGCTAAGATGTACTGAATTATGAAATAAGTGAAGCATCGATATTAATCCAAAAATGTATAGTAGAACACAACAGAATCTTAAAATAACATTAATAAATCCTAATTTATGCTTTAAGTTCTTTAATCGCATACTTAGATTCAAAGCTCAGAGTTTAGTTATATAAACGTCCAGTCTTGAAGCAACACGAGGGCTGTTTTGGGGAAGACCTCGTCATTTCGAACCGTAGTCGGGTGACGAGGCCGACGCCTGAACCGGCAACCCCTTTTCCAAACTTCCGCGCCACACCAGCGGGACGACAATTGACTCTCGAAGTCAGATCCAAGTGAACATACACGGCGTATCTTGCGTGTCATCGGGACTTGAACCCGCGACCCTCCGGTCACGAAGGCGAGACTCCCATTCGAAAAGCGGATATTTAAATGTTAAATATTATTTCCTCTCCTAACTGCTCGTAGTCTGACAAATTTACAGTTGTAGATGTTTTTAAACAACGCCCAGCCTTCGTGCAATGAATATTTATTGTAATAAACCTTCTCCGTGACGATGATGGAGGTCAAAAATGAAAAATCTAATAAACGGTTCTCACTCTGAAGGGCAATTCACCATAGTAATAAACCATCATTCATTAAATCTCATAGCATTATCAAGATAATGGGCTACGATATAACGTTTACGGGTCGACTATACATATAGTCGACCCATAAACGTTGTTACACGCTTGACTTTAACATTACTTATTTCATATTTGTAAAAATAGGATGTGATTTTTCACTCCCTGGTATGCTACAGTTTTGAAATTTTTTACAGTTGTGCGTTCTGGATGATAATACACTAGTTTTATATTTTAGGCCAGCTATTCTCAACCTGGGGGGCGAGAGCATATCGAAAATAAAATACTAGAAAAATAGATTTTATTGAAAGGAAAGTAAGCAAAATACATTCGACATAATAAAATATAAAATATACACTTACACTATATAATGCAGTTATAAATAGGATTGTATCAGTACTGCACAATCTATTTAATAAGTAACTTATCAATACTAAAATAAAAACGAGTTTAATACTGTTTAGCAACCGATTCGGAAATTAATTTTTCAAAATTTAATAAAAAGTAGGATTAAAAAAAGGACACGCAGACGATTTTAAAATAAATTAAATTTAATTATACTAGAGTTGACACTTATGAGTTAGTTGCTAGACAACGGTGTAATTACTTTGCCATTATTTTTTCTTTTCTTTTTTTTCAAATATCGTTTGCCAATGTTTTCATTGGTTCTTAAAGAATTCTAAAGCTTATTTAATTAGATTAAAAAATCACCGCAGTTCATATTACCTGCCATTTTTACCTGCGTTTCCTAAGAAATGATAAATCCTTAATATATTAAATGAGAAAGTGTGTGTTTGTTACGCTTTCACAGCCAAACTACACGTGGAATAACGTATTTTTAATGTCAAACATCACGTGATCATAAAGCAAATCGCGATTATGTGATCTTTCTGAGAAATTAAACAAATTTATTTATGGAATAATAACTGAAATTACTCAACTCGACGCTTGATTTTCGTTTTTCGAGTTCGCAGCCTATTTAATTTTAGCTATTTATATTTGTATCTTTTCCATATCAGATTTTATTCAAGAAGCTGTCGATAAATTGACGTCGGGACAGAAATCTATTGATAGATATGATACAGCTGCAAGAGTTTTTAGATTACAATTTAGAAACTAATGTTAATTATAAATAAAGGGAAATATGCGAAGATATAGTATTTTGTTTTATGTATTCTTTTGAATGGTAGAAGTGGATGACATATAGCATGATGGATGGTATATTCCACAGATTATAAGGCCCTGATGACACCATTGAGTACAATGATGTAATTTACAGTAACGGAGAATATATGAGGAATACAGAACAGTTGTTGAATTGGTAATTTTGACACTGATTAATGAAGGCTTAGGTCAGATAAATAAAAAAAATATGTCACAAATGGGAGGTATTACAGAATGTCTACCTGTAGATACGCTAATGGGCGATAATAATTAACACCAACTTCTTCATATAACAGATAAGTTCTTCAACTCCTTAGAATTGCCAGGGGTACCCTTCAAACAAGCCGAGATTAAAAGTCGGTGTGCCAGTACTAATGATACATAACCTCGATGTACCGAGAGTGCACACGGTTACAAATTGCACACCTAGGTTCAAACGTCGTGAGAGTGTTTAAAAACGAGAGTGTTTTAATTTCACGCATTCCGATAATACCAAAGGATTTACCATCCGAGTTCAAAAGGTAACAATTCCCTTTAAAATTAGCATTTGCCAGGTTCAGGACCAGGCACTCAAAGGGACAGGTGTACATTTTGAAAAACCATATTTTTCCAATGGGCAATTATATGTGACGTGTTCACGTGTGTCCAGACCACAAAACCTCTACATCCGTGCAGAAAACGTAAAACAAAAAACGTAATATACAAAAGTGTGTTAGCATAGATAAATTACCTAACTATAACAGCTTACACTCCTGTTAGTCGTCCAATTATGTATTATCAACCGTCAAAACTTTTAATTTCCCCTTTCAACATGTAACGAAACATTTACATTCGTGAATTTAAAAAATTTAATAATTCAAATTCTTCGCGCACGAAGTCGCGGGTAACAGCTAGTATATATATAAAAAGGGCATGCTGAACTTAATCCATTCCGAAAAATAAGATCTACATGGAATTATTCCGCGATTCCGTGGACTTCGGCAAAAAAAAAAAAAAAAAAAAATGAAACCGAAAGGAACTTTTATTCTTTTCTAATGCATACTTGAATGGATAAAGGGTTCGTTGCTCAGCGATCAGCGGTTGATTTTATCAATTAATCCGAAAACTGAAGGGAATTCATTTGAAACAAAAATAAGTCACCCACAAGTGATTGAAAGAATTCATCGAATAAAGAAATTTTATAAGAAAGAACTAATTAACCAGCATGGAAAGAAATTGAACCGAAGAATTTAGACAATTTTAAAATGGATATTTATATTCCGACCTACATAACTTAAAATTTTATAAAAACTCAAATGATATATCTTTACGACTAGAATGACGGTAACAAAACATAGAAGAACGTAATAGTGCATGGAATATAGGGAAATGTAAAGAAACTGGTGAATGAAATTAAAACTCAATAACTATAAGAAGCACGGATTAACCCCCGAACTGTTTCGTTTTCTTTGCTATCTAATCTAATATATTGGTTAGGTTAACGCCCCGTTTTGAAGCAACACGAGGGCTATTTAGGGACGGACCTCGTAATTTTGAACCACGGTCAGATGACGAGGACGACACCTGAGCTGGCATCCCCCTCTCCAAACTTCCGCGCCACACCAACGAGAGGACGTTTGGCCACTACGCATGACTCAGCGTGCAACAGGCCCCATACACGGCGATATTAGGTGGAATCGAGTTTCGAACCTGTGACCCTCCAGTCCCGCGGTCGAGACCCTACCACTAGACCACCACGGCCTCATCTAATCTAATAAGATGATCCCTTCTGTTTTGGAAAAGAGCAGTCTTTTTCATTCATCTCAGAAGGCATATAATACTTGAGATGTTTATACATTCTACGTAATTTTTGTGCAAAATTATAAAGCTAATTAATGATTAAATTTTAGTTACAAGTCTAAAAATGCGATAAATCGATTCACGAACATTCTCGGGCTTTTAAGTTAAGCGATTAAATAAGAGTTCTGTGTAGAGAAAACATCAAATATTCAGTAACAAAGATTTTCTTTGAATGTTTTGATAAAGAGTGAGGCAAGAACTTTGAAAGACACGAGTATGTGTTCATTTTTCCTAGTAACATGAGTAAAGAATCAAGATGGTTATTTTTGTGCGCAAGAGAAATAGAAGGAACCCATTTATTAGTTACTCATTTATTTACCTAAATTATCTAGGAAGACATGAAATTGTCTTAAACATTTTTTTAAAACTAAATATCGCAATAATCCATGGCGGATCAATTTTTGTTACAAGTGACACATAAAGCCGGCAATTCAGTTCTGTTTCAAAATAAGCAAAAGATCAAAAAGTTAAGATGACCCCGAGGATTCGGTGCGTATCACGTGATGAGTATTCCATTCGGTAAAAAAGTATCGAGAGAGAAAGAAGAGAGATTGTAGCATAAAAGAAAGTTGGTAATTTTCGTAACGTAGATGTTTCACACTATTTAAATTTAAATTAGGTGAAGTCAGTTTCACATTTGTAGAGAAAAAGCTTCACTTGAATTTGGTGCGTAAAGTGAAGATCTTTTTTAATGCGAAGACTGTCGCTTCCTTAAACCCTGTAATAGAAAATCATATTTTTTAATTATAGTATCGCGCATTGTTTATAAGAAAAATACTTTCTCTCTAGAAATCAGAATGAAAATTTTGAAAAACAATTGTTCCTATCAAATTTATGACCATAATTGAAATAATTTCTAAAAAAACGTTGTCCTGATTTTTAATTGTAACACATAATTCAGATACAAAAAGAATTCTAGAAAACGCCGAGAAGACTCAGATTCGTAGATGGTTCCTCCTAGGTCACAGCAGCTTTTTAAAATTAAAAATAAGAACAATACATCGATTTGTATTTTAAAAGCCTACAAAACAGAGTTTTTGATACGAAATTCACTCAAGTTCAGTTCTGTTAAATTAACGTCCCATTTTGAAGCTATACAAGGGCTATTTCGGGACGGAATTCATAATTTTGAACCTATGTCAGATGACGATGATACTTGAGCCGGCACCACCTCTCCAAATTAACGCGGAGCATTCATGAAAGGAGTGTTCCACACCATTTGGAGCCCGTCTCACCAGACAGTTCCAGTTTTTAGCCACTCAGTCTAGGTGAGTCATTCATTGGAGGTTCCACGCAAACGACACAGCCGATCACTTCAATATCCCAGGGCTACTGGGCCTACCCCTCCTCCCGCTTTCGAAACGCGATCCCCCCACACTGCTTTCCCGAGAGAGCTTCACTCCCCCGGCCCTATTTTGTGGTTTTCACTTTAGTGAGAGAGGCTCGCTCCTCTTTACCCACGGTCGTATTTCAGTTTTATGGCCTACCGCACCGAATGAAAGTCCAAACATTTATTTATTTATTACCCACGACGACCCTCTCACCCATAGGGTACGGAGCGTTTTAACGGTCGGCGGTTCCACCAAAAGATTTCGAGCAGAACACGCCAATTCTCATCCGATTTTGACATTGACGACGGGTTTTGGAACGGCGAGTTCCAGATGGTGAGGAACGAACCACTCGTGAATGTTAAGCTTACAGGAGGACCATTGTCTGACGATAAGGACAACACCTAAGTCAACGACCCTCACTACCACCCCACTCCAACTTTTTTCCCATGAGAATAGTGGGAAGACTTAAAGCAGACCATTCACGCTGTTCCAAAATGGAATTTTTGGAACACAGCAAGAAAAAAACCAATCGTCAAGGTAGAAAACCTGTCGAATTTGGAGCAAATGATTCGAAATGGTGGAATTCAAAAGAACTTAAAATCCAAAACTCAATCCGCTGATTCAAATTTGAGACCTCGATCCGAGGGTGGCGCAAAACAAGGGACCTGCCTACATTGGCACCTCGCGTCGAGGTTAGAAATGAAACTCGAAATCCCCCGCGTGGGGGAAGAAGAGTCTGGGTGGCAGGAATTCTGCGACTTCGAACCTTGTTTCAAAACAAACTTTTGAACATCCGTGAATGATTTGCCTAATTTTTCGACTAAAATGGGTGCCTAAAAACCCGGTCTTGGGACAAATGGCATAGTTAGCCTTCTCGTGAATGCCCAGCTTTATGGCCTAGTGCGCCGAATGGATTTTTACCACGCCGCGCCAATTCTTATCGCATTTTGGCATTGAAGACGGTTCTGGAACAGTGAGCTCCAAATGTTGAGGAACGGACCGCTCGTGAATGTTCAGTTTACGGGAGGACCTTTGTCTGATGACAAGGGCAACACCTGAGCCAACTACCCCACCACCACCACAATCCAACTTTTTTTCCATGAGGCCAGTGGTATGACGTAAAAGACCCAAAAGGCAGTCATCAATGCACGACAAATTTTTGGTGGAAAACAGATTTCGAACCCACAATCCTCCGATCCCGAAGCCACCAGACAACCGCGCCCTTGACTTTCTTCGAAACAGCATCGAGTGAATTCGTCTCGAGATTAATCAAATACCTGAAGGAAAGAATTCACTTTAAATCTGCGATTCTGGTTTTTATAGTTGTTTCAGGGAATTGCAGATAAAATATTTTCTTGATTTGAAATTACGGAATGCTTCAAAGCACATAAGGTTATTTGGCTAATGCTATTGTATTTGCCAAAAAATTCCACTCATTTCGCGTTCGGAGAAACGTAGCTGTTCAGAAGGTCATCTGCACTTCGTGGAAATGATTTTGTAATCGATTTTTTCTGCTGAGCATTGAGCTAACGATTTTTCATTTTGATTGAAAATAAACGGCAGAAACGATGAACATTTTCACAGCAAGTGGAAAAGATTTGTTTTTTAACCGAAATTAAGTTTGGCAAGAAAATTGCAAAATATTTTCTACATAAAATATTAATCTTTTCAAGAAATAACAGCAACTATTTTGAAAGATTTCTACTTTTAAAAAACTCTTCACATTGGACACGAATATATATTTGGTTTTTTTTCTTACAATGTTCCAAGTAAATAATGTGTGCAAACGTAACGAGAAAAAATCTTATTTCACTTCAAAGAAGCCGTCTAGAGAGGTTGAAAGCAGCAACTTTTCAAACTTTACTTTTTTTAACCCCTTTCTTGTCGGCGTCGCTTGTCATACGTTAGGTTCTTTTGTGTCCGTACGCTATTTAAATCAGTAATTAAGTCAACGTAACAATTAATTTGAAATACAAAAATGTCTCAAGTATCCTTTACCATCTTAAATAGATTGAAATAATAAAAAATATATAAAAATGGGCGATGGTATCTAATGAGGAGGTTAAATAAAAACTTATGGCAAGGGGTTAATAAGGTTAAATTTTAAAAAGTAGCGAATCAAGTAGAATACCTCATACAGCAATCTTTTTTTATCTGAAAAATTGTCTTTTACAAAGTAGCGATCAAATTTATGTACAGAAAATGCAATTAAATCCAAACATTTCAGTGTTTTATCGAAATAGTTTTATAAAATTAAGCCGATAATTTTTCTTATCGTCTTAAATCTAATAAAAGATTTAAACGCCTGTTATTTTAAAGTATTCGCAAGAGAACATTCCATTGATAAATTTCAAATAGAAATCTTCGGTGTTGGGATGAATGACATTCTGGAAAAAAAATTATCGGGCATTACGCGAATTACGACCATTTTTTATTAATTTAGAGCAGTGGTGCGCAAACCGTGGGTCGAGACTAAATTTAAAGGAATTTATTTGACAATAAAAAATTCAAGGCTTTTCTAAAAAGAAAGTGGTCGCATCCCCCAGAGGGGGGCCGCGAAAAAATTTTACACAAGGTGAAGGGGTCGGAATTGATTAGTTTAGTTACATTAACGCCCCGTTTTGAAGCAACACGAGGGCTCTTTTGAGACGGACCTCGTAATTTCGAAACTCGGTCAGATGACGAGGACAACACCTGAGCTGGCAGCCCCTCTCCAAACTTCCACACCACACCAACATTCTGTAATTGATAATTTGATATTCCCTTATACGCGGGACGCGGATTACCGTTGACTAACGGAATTTCTCCCTTTCTATCTCAGAAGTAATTATTATTATTATTAATTTATGTATTTTTAATTCTATGTTTGGTACAGTTTTTATTTGTTTTGCGTGTCGTTTGATGTGTAGTGTTGTTTGTGTGTTTTGTTTTTATACTATGGGGTTTCAATATTTGACTTATTTATATATCTGATTTTTACTGCTTTTTCTGTGTGTATTTGTTTGTTTCTTTTTCAATACTTGTCTATTTTTTTTTATATATATATATTTTTACTGTTCCTTGCTTGCCCGAGCAGTAAATCAAGCTATTCTCTTTCCACAGAGGTGGGTCGAACCATGTTTACACTCCCAGCTCTCTTGTATTTAAAATTACTGCCCCTGTTCGGCCAATGCCCGTATCATCTTATTGTACCCAATAAATCCCGTCCTCCACATGCTGGTGGAGCGGCTCTCTCCCCGCTGGTCCTCTACCGGCCTTACACCCTTCTTGGGTAGGCCAGGCCAGTGTGGGTATTTTTACACCACACCAACAGGAGGACGTTTGTCCCCCTCCCCTACGTATGATTTAATGTGCAAAAGGCCCAATACACGACGGATCTTCAGTGGAATCGGGTTTCGAACCTGGAACCCTCTGGCCCCAAAGCCGAGAACTTACCACTAGGCCAGAATAGGCCACCGCGGCCAGGGGTCGGAAATGAAAATAGTTTGCGCACCACTGATTTAGAGATTATGAAATATTGCAGCCATATTCATTTTTAAAATTTTCAGCTCAATGCTCTTGGTTTCGTTTATTTATGATTTGAAATAACCAATTAAAATAAACTACAGAGAAAAAAATTTTAATCTTTAGTTTCAAAGCACTTCTATCTCAAGTATTTCAACAATTCTTTCTTATTGCTATAATAACGAAACACATAAAAATATAAACTTTCCACAGAATAATTTTTCTTTAAAAGCAAGTCTACTTTATCGTCTATTTCAGCAGACTGTACACGATTTTGAGACAACTTCGTGTCTGATATCTGAATTAAAGATTTAATATTCTACACGTTTGCAGATTACAGCAGTAAAAATTTTCAAGAAATAGGAGTGTAAAATCAATGCTTTTTTTTTTAAATGTACTAATATCTTTAAATTCACTAATGACTAGTACAATAGTTAGAAAGCTGACTATGTGCTGGACTCAAAAGCGTTTGGATACAAAAAAAGTGGTTAGGTACATTTATACATAAATTTTGTATTTACAACAATGGGAAATCTTAAAATTTAATTTTATTCTCGAATTTGTATGGTTCTAAATAATTATTCCATTACTTCAACCTATATATGGGATGTTTCAGATATTTTATATTTCAGTGCGCATATGAAACTAAAATATAGAAGTCATTGCGATGGGTAGCGTTAAGCTTTATTGAAAATCTAATATTATGAACTCTTTAAATCACGATTTTCTTATATTTAAATATAATATTTGTACTCTTTGGTCGGGCCCAAAAAAATTTGATAAGTAGTGTTTTTAGAATAAAAGTCCGCAATGGTTTAAATACGAAAGTGGTATAAAATATTAAGAATTTAAAAGATAAACGACATCCAGCAGAATTATTTTTTTTATTTAAATATTCTAAAATCCTTTTCCTCGCCAAAATTATTTAAGTGTATTTTTATTTATTTTTTATTTCCAGACATAAAAGCTAATACAAACTATACACAGTTATAGAATCGATACTGCATAAATTAAAACTCTAATTTCGGCTTCGAATTTACAATAATTTGTAGAGTAAAAAGTAACGTAAAAGAAATCACATTCATTCAAAAAGTTAATGCTAAATAATAAAAAAAATTCCGTTTGATTTCTGCATCTTATTTGACAAAACATATTAGAAATTACGACTGAGTGTAAAATAAAAGATAATGCGTGAGAAATCGAGCTAAATTCGAGAAACCAAGCCGAAAAATCATTTGCTGGGAAAATTCGAAACGCCCAATAAAATCATAAGAAAACATTTATGGTAGAAATTAAGATAAACGTCTCTAAGTGCGAATAAACGAACATATTTTTGTCAAAGATTCGAAGTTACAATAACTGACCGTTTAACAAATCTGTAGCGAATTGTAAATAGAATGACAAGCTTTTCTAAATTTGAACTTGGGACTCGCAACCCGGGTAGTGTGAGTGCTTATAGGATGTGGAGTTGCACAAATAAAAAGATATCAGAAACAACGAAAGAGTTGATTTTGCTACCACTTCCATGGTTTTTCCTTCATGTTGAATCACATTCGTCATATTAGGTTGACCATATTCTAAGTATATTAAAGTTTGGGAAGCATATTTCTTTAGAAGCTACCTTTAAAAAATTAAATCCTGTTCTTTTTTTTGTGAACTTATTTGCTTGCAAGTAAAAAACGGAATAATGCAGCAGTCGAGCGTATGTACGAGGCACTTGTGTCGTGCATCGTATTACATTTATATCGTGTTGTTTAACAAAAATAAACTAACTTTTGCAACTTTTATTTATGTAGTCTGTATTTATTAGCTTCATACTGTAATATTTGTAACAAATAAAAAATATATATATTTGTAGAATTATTAAAATATTTAAAGAAAAGAAATTAATTTTATAAAAAAATCGTTTGGCCATAAAAGAAATTAATTTAAAAACATCGTTTGGCTGCAAAAAATTAATTTAAAAAATCGTTTGGCATCAATTCTTTTAAAAAGTTATAATAAGGTGGCAAAGCTATATTTGTTTGCTAACCTTGCCTAGCAACGGAGGAGAATTATTATTTTTAACAACATGGAATTCGATGTCAGTCATTGATGCAAGTGTATGTGATTGTTTTAAATGTTTGTGCAGTGGAAGACGCCCAACGAACATTTTATTTTTGATAAAGAAGGCTCCATGATACTTCATGCTATACTAAAATACATTACAATACGAAACAAAGATTATATAAATAAAAATTGCACTTAAATTTATAAAAGATCGATATAAGTATGTAACACGATGCACAATGCAAGTATTTCCTGCATACGAGCGCCTGCTGAAGGGTTAAATTCGGGGAAAACTCCGGTTGAAATCCGGATTTTCCTATTTAATCTGGAACGACTGGTCACTTAAAACAATTAGCTCTTATCCTGTCCATTAGAACAGATCTGAAATTTAGGTGCCTCTCTGTCCCAGCAAATTAACCACGTCTGATTCGCTTTTTCAAAGATTAATAGGAAATGAATGTTATTAATTCTTATCTTTTGTTCCTTCTTTTCGGCATTAAATCGATAAGTAAGCGTATTAGTTTATGTAGAAAACAAATCTAAGCCTCTTAGGGTAATACAATAGATTGCAAATTATGTTATAAATTTAATGCCATCTCAAAGTAGCCTAGCTTGGATAAAAAAAGATAGGGAGAAAAACGGTCAAGGAAATGGCAAATTAAAAGTAATATTTGTCAACAAATTCAATACTTTAGTGACAATCAAAGCATCAAAATAGTCACCTTGAATTTGTTACTTTAAAAGTAATCACTTTTCGGTGTTTTCTTCTTTTGTTATTCTTTTAGGGAGAGATTTGATTCATTGAAGGCTTTCGAACTTAACAATGCATCGATAGTCATCAAATGAAAATATTTCAGATTTCAGGCATTTTTGTGGTTTATTCAATGTTACAGATGGTCATGAATCGTTCCTTAAGGTTAAATTCAGTATTTTAAATGATAAATGAGATATTTTGTGTCAAAGAGACCAAGTTGAAATGAAGCATAAATTAAAAAAAAAATCCCCATCGGCAAGCCGGAAGGCAAAGGTAAATAGATTCCTCTAATCCGGAGATACAAGGAAAATAACATTCCGCCCTTTATTTTCATAAGGATTATAGCTGCTAGAATGAAATCAGGTGGAAGAGACTGCAAATAACGAAAGCTTTCCAACAAGGGGTAATATGCATAGGTTGGAAGATATTTTAAGTTGGGGGGGAAGAGAGAAAATCACTTTTCAGCTCATAAAACTTTAACCAATTGCAGCTATCGAAATAGTTTAAATGCAAAAATTATTCTCTATGATAAGGCGATAATTCGTAATTTAAATTTTCTTTCTATTTTCAATTGTAAATGATTTATGGGGAAATGAAAATTTCAAACCCTAACCATTTCCACCCCCTTTGAGCTGGATAGCCCATCTACGAACTCGACCGAGATTTTCACTATCCTTACAACATACACCACGCTGGTTAAAATGAAATAAAAGTAACTTCAGTCATCGTGTTCACAAGATAACACGGGAAAAAACGTTATACATATATATACCTATATATATAAACTTTTTAACGAAGGGTGATTTGCGGTTCTAGGGGTCATGAACGGTGAAAATCTGCTGAAATTTTCCGGAAGTCGCGTTATGAGAACCATTGCAATAGGTAGACTTCCTATAAGGAATCTACCTAAAAGACACAAAATAAAAATGAATATTTATTCAATATTTATCGACGAACTTTAAGTCGGTCGAAAAATAGTAACTAGACGCCCCGGATAAGCCAGGAGAGTCACGATTTTTAGCTCTTTGTTCTGAATTCAGAAAATGTCCCGTTTTTAATTTATAAGTATTCATATTTGAAAGATGTATGTAAAGATAAGAATAAAATTTTCAAAAATTTATTTTCGGAAGAATTCCGATTCCCTTGGCAAAGGAAAGAAAACTCACGATTTTTTTTTTTCCCCTTCTCCCTCTCCTTCCATTTGGAACATATTTATGTATTTTGTGGTACGGAAAAAAAGCATTTTAAATTAGAAAGAGTAATGAATCGGCCCTTGATTTATGAAGTATTGTTTACTTTCAGAAATGTTTATTTCACTGTAATGAATCGTATATAACGCGGCGAAGCATCCAGGATCAGTGGGAACACTTCCTGTTTAGAACATTCTCTCGTTTTGCTCGGGTTTTTTTTTTGTTTGTTTGTTTTGTTTTTCTTATAATAGGAAAGATCACAAAAGAAAAGATAAAAATTAATTAGATGTAATTGCTAAAAAGCCTTTGTAACTTACTATACACAGAATATAGACCATTTTAAGAATAATGGCAGTTCAGTATTATAATACATATCGCCTTATCAGTAAATGTATTATGCTGGCTCGTGTTAACTTAGTGTAAAGTAACCACAAGCCGAGCGTTGGATAAACATTTTGGTTCCTGACTCTGTCCCAGATAGGCCCTTTACTTTCTCCCGCCCAATACTAAAAACTTCCCGAACTGCAGTTCAGAAAATGTGGTTACTTTATCGAAAAAGCAGTATGCACTTTTACACAATACAGCACTTATGCATTAGAAATCCTTCACAATTCAACAGAAAATACTTTTATCTCGCAACTTTTTCCCCTCTTCATTTTTAATGATTGAAAGATCTGAAAAGTAGAAAATGCTAACCATTTAACAGTTATGCAAAAACTAGTTCGAATAAATAATATAACTCATGAGAAAAAGGATCCGAAAAGTGTAACGGTTTATAATTTAATTTTAAAATCAAATTTCAAGAGAAAAAAATCAGAAAATTCTAGAAGCTCAAATATTCCACATATTTCGATTACGAATTAAGTTTAAAATATAAAAATTTTCCATTCATTTTTCATTAAAAAAATTACTAGCGAAATAAAAGCTTTTCCATTTGAAAACAGATTGCTAGGTTTGAAATGCTGAATGAAAATTAAAATGCATATTCGACACCGCATAGCAAACTATGAACAGTGATGATGCAACATAAGGTCAATTTAGCAATTAATTTTCTTATTGGTAATCGCATTTAATTTTACCCTCCCTCTGCAAAAAATATGCGAAATTACTAATTTCGGTCTGAAAAAGGAAATTATGTTTTTATAATCAATACGAGAATTCTTAATTTGTGATTTTGAAAATTGATTCTTCAAAGAAAAGAAATTTCCAATAATCGACGCCCTATTCCAAACCATTTGAAATACAATTCTAAATCTAAATGTAATTTATATAAAAAATTGAGTACTAGTCAAATAATCCATATTAAGAATAATGCCAGAATTCAGTAGACAAGAAAATGATGTAAAGATTTATGCTTTCGTCTCCAAAGATAGACAAATCCTATTGGCAAAAAAGGAATTATAAATAAAAATAAAACAGCGTTAGAATTTCGGATATAAATCATGATTTTTTAATCTGTCAAATAGTAAAATTTCATTTTTTGCTTAATTTCAATTAATAATAACATCCCACACAAATTTTTAAAAAATTGCAAACATTAACTTTGCCCGATATGGGAGTCTAACGTTAAAAGCTTTACAATTTCAAATAAGGATTAATTGTCTTCACTTTATTTTTTACTAGCCATAATCGGCATGGTGTTCTGTAGATAATTAACACAAAGTTTCAGAAAAGATAGAATTAAAATGAAAAAAAGTCTATAAATTCTAAAACACAAAGAAAAAGTCAACTCACCTTAAAAGCCTTTCAAACTAATAAATCCTATTGTAAAAATAACACTAATCAATGTCGAAGTAAATGAAGTTCACGGTCTGTGTACTGCCAACTGAAGTTTTGATTATACCGACCATCTTTCAGATCCTAAGTTCACATATGCAAATTCCAGACAGCTCAACGATCATTTATCCATTCCAACAATTTATGTGATGTCCACTAGAAGCATTTTCCCACCACGATAACCGAGCACCAACAAAATACATTTTATTTTAAAAAGCAGCAATGGAGAGGAATCATTTCCGCGACCGTTGCTATCTGGTCTCAAACCGCGATTTGAAAGACTCGCGTGTTGGCAGGGTTGTTCGTGTTTACAAAACTTCATGTCGCCAAAGAGAATGAAAATGATGCCAAGGGCATTCATCCGAGATGGGAGTAGGACTCAACTCGCCAACGCGTGCAAAAAAAAGTCATGCTCATCGACTAAGGAAAGTTCATGTTTTAAAATAATTTAATTTTAATATGAATTTGTAAATGCGATGTATTAGTCTTTCCTGTTTGTAGGGAAAACTGCATGTGATTATTTGCTTAATTCTTAAAGTGGAAACAAATTTGTATTGCGAATTCGTTCTATAAAAATGTGTGACTGTCAGAATTGATATTTCTTTTTTTAACGTTTGTTAATGAATACTCCTCCGTACCTATACCTACGCAATCGTAAACCTGCTTCTTTTTCTAATAAAATAACGTTTTCTGTCGTGTATTTTGCAACATTGTTTTGATCTGGTGTTGTGAATTAATATTTCGATGCAATTTATACTTACTAATGTATTGTTATATTTCACTTATTTATCAAATTTCGGATTTTATTAGTCTTTATCTTTGGTAAAAAAAGTCATAATAGATTATTGGAAATAAATTTCTTTTTTCAGTTTCTTAACCTTCTTAGAAGATGTTGATTGTCGTAATTGCCTATTTTTTTATGGCTTTTAATGAGTAACTCCTTCGTTACTATACCCACGCGTTTGTAAACCCATTTTTTTCAAGGTTTGTTTTTCTCAAGTTTGTTTATGTACCTTCCCTGTTTTGCATTTCGAATTGGAGAAGTGTTACTGGATACATCTGTTTATATAAATTAATATTATTCTGATATTCGTTTTAAAAATGATGCTACTAAAGACATAGTTGTTTGTTGGTTTGGAAAATATTCAAGAAAATATAGAAGCTATGATCACATTATATCACATCATAGTATTTTACTAAGAATCAAATTCATTTCAATTTTTTCAGTTCTTTAAGAAGATTCGAAGTAATCAAAATTACAATATGTAAAGGTATCATACTAACTTCATTAAAATCAGCGCATTTTAGAAATTTTACAGTCATTTCAATAATAAAATGGGAAAAAAGAGTAATATATCTTGGTCAGTGGCGAATCCAGGGGGGGGGCTTATCGGGCTACAGCCCCCCCCCCCCCCAGCCAAACCAGAATTCTTGATTTAATTTAACATCATTACAATTGTTTTTTTCTTAATTTCTCACTTTAAAAAATGATAAAGACGTTTCAAAATGGCTTTCTGGCTTGAAAGGCTCGAAAATTTTGCCACTTTTGTAGTCTTTCCACTTGTAGCATTGACGCGGTCGAAGACATTTTTTGGCTAGTTTTTTCATTATAATTTTTATTAAATTATCGAAAGTATTGTATTGTTCGTTCTGATTCTTATTGTGAGGTGAGTAAAGTCTGTAAAGTTAAAGAGTTTTGACTTACTTTAGCCTTGAAATTTGACATTCGTCACGACGATACAAAGTTTTTATGACCTCAACCCCACCCCACCCCCCAGACCGGAATCCTAGATTCGCCACTGTTCTTGGTTCATTTTCAAAAATTAGGATTAGAGTTGAGATGAGATTTAGGGGTCTATTCTGGTACCCCCGGTTGGGTTTCGTTGTTAACGTACGGAACCCAACCAACTCCCAATCCAACCGGGGGTACCAGAATAGACCCCTTATTGCTTTTAGCAGCAATTTTCTCCCTCAGATTGCCAGTATTGAACGGAAACCCGAAAGAAATGTTGAGATCAAACTTCAGCTTTTGAGTTAGCAT
>BGPR01007227.1:48308-72878 GCA_013235015.1 Araneus ventricosus | reverse complement strand
CGCGAATGTTGCTGAATAGCTCTTATATTAAACGATGAGAGGAATCATTTATCAGTTTCAATCTTTCGTAGAGCCGTATTTTGTTAGTGATGGTAGATTGGTAGATTTTTGAAATTCAATTGATTTCAGGAAAGAAATTCATTTAAATCCCTTCAATAAGATTAATTCGTTTTTAGTACATTTTTATGGTTAAAAGTATGCTTTCTTTGACTCTTGTCGAGTCATTAGAACAGAGGAAGCATGCTTTTTATTAGATACAGTATGGACCTATCTAAGGAATTCTTAAAATATTTTTATATTTTTCACAATTAATGCAAAAAAGTACCCAACCGTGAATTTGTAGATTTAGAATTTTTGTTATTCGTGAATATCATCGATTATAATAATCGCAATTTAACAAACTTTCCAGGAAATTTTAAAAAACTTGGGTCAATACATCATTTCACATTGGAGTCTTTAGAATGCTATGCCTTATCATGAGTCTTATAGGAAGAGTCCATCCTCATTGAAGGGATTAAAATAATATTTAAAAAAGTTCTATAGGATCTTTTTTTTTATGAAAGATTAACTATTTCATTAAAATATTTATAATTTTGCTCAAACTTATGTCGCAAAGCGAGCTAACAAGCACGAAATATATAATATTTTGAATGATTATTGGTGGATTGTAATGAAATTTAATACATTTACACCCTATGCTGTCAGGCAGCCATCGGCAACGGAACAAACTGGAGCAACATTTTTAATGTATGTAAATGAGACCAAAAATGGATAAAAACTTGACTAGTTTCAGAATCATTCGGTTAATAAAGATGGTGTCCCCCATACAGAACTTCTCAATTCGCTCATAGGACTCTCATGTTGAGAATGATGTTGTTGGTCATTAGACATTGCGGTCATCCTATTCATCAAACAATGAGAAGTTTACAGTCTGGAGGGACCTGGCATCCCGATCATTCCAAAAGTATCCCAAACATGAACAGTGGAATGGTTTTCTGCAACCTCATTGGTCATATTATCAGCGAACCTTATTGTCTTTCAGAAAATCATCGACAATCTGAATACTGTGTGGCCTAGCATTATTGTCCTTGGAAAGAAAGTCGCCTTCAACAGCTCCCTGGAAAAGCTCCTCATAAGGTTCAAGATCGTCATCCCTGTAGCGCTGTATGGCCAGAGTACTCACATCAAAGATATGCAGTGGTGTGTGCACCTTTTATATGATGTCTTCCCACGCAAAGATTCCACTACCAACAAATTTGTTTTCCCTTGTGTTAAAGGGACTAGAGAATCAACCAGGTTTTCTCCAAATGAAGACTCGTAGAGAAACTCTCTGTCTGCTGATTCCTGACTCACCAGTGGAGATAATATAGCCTTAATATTTCTGTGTCCAAAAATGGTATGCCTGGCTCCGGAAAAGGCTGGATCCTTTCTGCCTATACACAGTTTGCCTGAAAATCATTGTTTTAGAAGATCTAACCGTTCTCTCTATACGAAATCATGCATTTAATGCTACGTAACGATTCTCTGCAGGTGTCTCGTCGCTTGGGCAATCTTGAAATACCTCCCGATAATGGTACCCGTTGAACTGGTTCCATAATCTAGATGCCGCAGTTAGAAACATACCTAACCAATCGATTGACTCTCAGGGCTACTAATTGTTCTCGATCTCACTCCATCGTCTAAATGACTTTGAGAACACATTTAGCTACAATTGATCAGTTCCGTTATTTTACTTGGAAAACACATCAAATGTAGACAAAATTAAAAAATTGGAAAAGCGGTTACTTTCAAGTTTTCTTGAGAAATGTGCTGTTTAAACCATGAATTAAGCAGTAGATTCTCTGAATTTTATATGACTTACATTTTAAGATAATATGTGTAATCAAATATTTAAAATAATTAGGAAAAAATGTGTTTGTATTTTTATTATTGGTCCACTGTAAGGGGATACTGTCATAAATTATAGGACCCATTTCAAAAATGAATAGAAAAAAGCTAATAATGTTACAACTAGGATTTTTTTAAATGAGGACGCATTTTAATAAGTTTTTTTTCCCAGATAGATAACGCGATGTTATGGTGGTCTTAAATTAATGGATATCTACCATATTTGAGATCAATTATCTGCGAAACTATTAAAGCTAGAAGAAAAATAAAAGCATGCATTTGTAGGGAATTTTCCGCTTTTAATTTGTTAAATCAATTGTGATTCGAAAACTGAATAGTTTTCGAGATATTTAAGAAAAACCAAAGAAAAGGAAACCAGAAAGCGCACATCAGCTTCTGCTGATCGGTAGTCATTGCGTATGGAAATCTCTCGCTGTAGCAAATTTAAAACGCCGTAATGGTACGCCACCTATCTGAAAAACTTTTTTATTTACTATCTCATTTAAAAAACGCCAGTTGTATCAGTATTAATTTTTTTATTAGTTTTTGAAATGGGTTCAATAATTTATGTCCACCCTGTATATAGATTCAGTTATAACTTCTTTTGTGCTTAGTACCTAAACGCAAGTAAATAACTGAATAACTCGTTTTAGGTAAAAGTAGATCGATAAGAAGCATAAAAAGCAAATAGGAAAGAAAAACAGAGATAGAATATGAAACATTTTTCTAAAAAAATTATCTGTAGTGAAAATAAGTACGAAATGCCAATAAAGAATGCGATTCTATTCAATCTTTAAAAAGTGAATAAAATTACTGGGACAATTAAAGAGTTTCATAAAAAAGCAATGTCTTGTAGAATTTCAGTAAGACAGCAAATTCAATAAATATTTTTAAAAAAATTAAATCGACGCTTAAATTTAAAAGAAGTCATCAAACTCCGCTCTTCCAAGAGAGAATTCATGTTTGACTATTTTCGAATTGAAATCTAAAATTTCTTATTAACTACCTGAAAGTAATCCTGTTTTGGAAATTTGTGCGATATTTTAATTTTGAAATGATTGCAAAATAACCTAAAAGGAACTCACCAAAAGGAATCAAAGTTTTCACTCGTGTATCAACGAAACATTTGAGGCAAGTAATAAAATATCTGACTCTTCACAAAGTTAATGCTACAATAGAGATAATTTAAAGAAACAAATAAGTAGATTAAAATCGTATTAAAAAGAAATAATACAATAAATAAATCAGTTAAAAATAAGAAAAAGGTTATTTTCGTTTATGTTTATTTAATGATTGATTTCGAATTTTAGTTCTCCATTCTTCATTAAGTTAGATGTTAAATGGTGGAAAAAAATCATCTGTTCTGTAAAACAAACTACCCAAATTCGTTGTTTACTTTGTGTAATCGAGCGAGGGATAGAACATTTACCTAAACATGCTTTTGCTTACTAAAATTAATCCATTGATATTTTTGTGTATTTGCCTGTTTTAATTTTCGATACAAAAGTGTTGCATATAAAGGTGTTTCTGTATTTTAATTTAACAATACCGAATAACAAACAGAATGGTGAAATTGGTTTACGATGAATTTTGAAAGTAATAATTTAGTTTTCAATAAACTTTGTAATGTTTCAACTGCGATCCCTATTTTTAAGACCAATTTCGTTATCCATTATTTGCATTTATCATTGGAAAGATAAGTTTTTAATAATACACTGTGACGCAAAAGTTTAGACAATGAACAACTATACTCAGATTTCAAATTGCATTTAATCAGTTTTCCTAACACGACTTCAGTATAATATACTACATATGCATATTGTTACGAACATGGAAAGTCGCTTCCCAGCAATGTTAGTCCTATGGTTGGGAAGAGAGTTTTACAAGGTTAAGCACGGAGTGACATCAGCAACTGTTCCGGGACCCCTGACCTTAGCGACAAATTTGGCGACCTTGACGACAAATAGATGATTCCAGAAAATGCAACCCTTTTCTCGATATTTCTATTAGGAAAGGGAATATGCGTGAATATACGAGAGAACTCCTTGTGACGTCACGGCCTGTCGGAGAGAATATATAAGGATCGAGCCTGTATCAGAGAGTGTAGTGTTGAC
The DNA here is from genome assembly GCA_013235015.1 of Araneus ventricosus. NCBI lineage: Eukaryota > Metazoa > Arthropoda > Arachnida > Araneae > Araneidae > Araneus > Araneus ventricosus. Next base: position 68,877 of record BGPR01007227.1, on the reverse strand, counting down.
CAATTGGAAACGACTTGAGAGCTTCGTCAACAGTGAGAGCTAGGAAGCTTGTGAGCTGAGCGCTATTGAATGTGCAGTTATTGTTACTAGTTACTTGCTGACTGTTTGTGTTGTTAGATAACAAAGTGTTGAACTGTTATTACCTGTGAATTGTTGTCTGCTTACATTGGTAATCTGTGCAAGAACTATTGTTTCCTGTACCTGTGCTACGTGTTTTCCTGCATATTTGTAAATAAACCTTCATTCTCCATTATCCTGCGTGTTGGACTGTTTACACCATACACCCACAGAAAGACTTTTGCAACAATATACAATATTATAGCAATAAAAGTTGATCTGAGCAGATTGCAAGTTATTAAGAGATTAAAAACAACATTAACACGGTCTCAATAGTTTAGTCAAGAATTAAATGAAATTAAAATAATCAGGATTTAAAACCTGATTGAGATGCATGGTTTGGTGCTCGATTTCGTACCCACTACATAACCTCAATAGATATCTTGAGTTCATTTACAGAAAAGTATCGTCTACCATTGCTGTAAACTTTTGCGATTACATGATGGCCAGATAGTCTATTGGGTTAAGTTTGACGGCCGAGTGGCCGATCGATAACTTTTATTCCGACAATTAAACCAGACTTTTTGTGTTGTTTGCAGTGTGAATCAGACATTGTCTTGCTGAAATTCCACTGATGGCACCTAGAAGCCCAGAAAATGGCAGAAGGTTATCCTTCAATGTATTGAGTATGTGTTGTGATGTTTGACGACCCTGGTAGTGCAGAAGCATTTTGTCCATTATGAAAAGGAGCCCAAACCATCACCGAGGTACAACCTATCTCCGTCTCTTCAGGTTCCTAGAAGTCACGCAGTAAGATGTCTAGAATCTCGACCATCCAAATTCCTTTTTCATCACTATCAATGATTGCCATCTTAGTCCATATGAAGTATAATTTCGTCCTCAACATTCTTTGAGACTTATGATGCGGCTTCAGAGCTGGTTTCTTCTCATTTTGCAATGAACCATGTTTCTGTTTCAAGATCTACGAATCGTATCCTTTCATACCGAGAGTCCCGATGGTATTTGAATTTCACGAACAGTCATTTTGTTGAATTTTGCACTGCGCTGATCTGTCGATCATCGCTTATATTCGTCTCAGTGGCCTCTTAAATCTGCGTTTTGCTTCTTATACGCATCCACTAGATAAAACTAGATAAATAAATTTCTTTTGATCTAATAATAGCCGAAATTCAGAAACGAGCTTACCTTCAGCTTTCATGCGCAAATCTTCGTAATCTCACTTCGTTTGAATTCCTTTCACTACTCGCGTCATCTCAGCTACAAGCCTTATAGTTTTCAGAACTTAAGTCGCATACGTCATCTCTTTTAATTTGCATATACTAACAAAAAATCAGAAACTCTTAATCATTAGTCTAAACTTTTAAACAAGTAAATTTCTGTTTTTTATCCGAAAAAATTAGTATTATAGCAAAATAAAACAACTGTGTTTTGATTATAGCATTTTAAAGAGTTTTTGAATATAGTTTGCATTTGTAACTACTATCGCAATTCTAAATTTTAAAGTTGAATGACGTCATATTAATCTTTGATCTTAATTCTTACATCTCTTTTTTAAATTTGAATCGAGTTTATTAGTTTTCTTCAAGCAGTTAACTTTCTATTCTCTTAGATGATAAATAAAGCTAAAATATATTCTTTGCAGATGTGGCATTATGCAACAGAATTTAGTGAAAATATCTTCTATTCACTTGGAAAGAATTGTACAAAATGTAGAGGAAGAAAAAAATATGTGAAATGAACTGATGAATTGTAAAGGATTATATAAAAGAAGAAAAATTATGTTATAATATATCTTATTTTCAAAGCGAATGAGATATATGACTTTTTATGTTGAATAAAATCACAGCTTATGCAGAAATTTTTCTTGCTCTCTTTACACGATATAAATTCAAATTCAAACAAAATTATTTTCACATGTAAATAATTGCGGTTGTTAATTCCTAATAATAGTAGAGTATTAAGCTTGCGACATGATAGAGCAGTTAATATAAATAATAATCATACTTGGGAAAAATTCAATTAGTGGGAGAGATAAAACCGGTAACTTAGATTCTGTCGCTATTAGTTCTCCTTTTCATGACACATTCTAGTCAAGAAGAAGGAATGGCCTAGTGGTCGTTTTTATTTATGTGAGTTCATTGCGTCTGTGTAAGGGATTTGTTTTTAGACGTCAACTCTCTAATGTTCTTTGGTTTTAAAACAATCTTATTTAATAATCATTACAATTAAGAACTATATTTAGTCCAGCTTATTACAGGTTTACTAGGACTTTATACCTAATAAACAATAAAGGTTAGTCCAATAATTGCGTGGTTCTATTTCGTTTTTTATAACAGCTGCAGTCGAGTGTAAAACCGGATACGCCAAGTAGCTCAAGACCAGAGCAAAACAGTGTTGATGATTTTTTTCAGATGAAGACGGTAAAAAACATCAGGCGTTGTGTTTTATTTGTTTATATTGTGATGTATTTTCTACTTAAAAAAATAGAAGAGTGGATCAGTGTAGAAACTCTTAGACTGGACCCGCAGAAAGTGTAGTGCGCGCGGAGGAAGAAGGCAACTGCTTTACATATGAATTTTTGTAACTATATTATGTCATATAAAATAAAATGCTTGCTATTTTCCTGAAAATCTAGGTTTCCTAATTTTCCCATAAAGTTAGCATTTGCATTGGTTGACTTTTCTGAAAAAAAAATTGATAAGAAAGTAGTGAAACTACTGAATTTTCTGAGAAGATATACTGTACAATGTTGACAATGAATATTTTAATGAAAATTTTACAAACATATCCAGGTAAGCTTAACTCAATATGGACTTCGAGTCTTAAGTGCACGTGTTTACAAATATCCAGGATATTCTTCCTCTTGATATTCTTGATCCTTCTTAAAGTAAGCTTTCTGACTGCAGGTTCGATCGACCTTCATGAGGGCATTTTCTCTGCGAGATGAGCATTTGTGGAATGCCTTTGTTTACATTATGGTGTGAAAGTTGTTTTTCAGCAATTCTAGATAAGGCATTGTCTTATATCGTGATTTTCATGTAAGAATTACGCAGAAGATTAAAAAATCTAATGTGCGGCTACAGGAACGGATGACGGAATGAGACAATGTTGTTTTTTGCGCATGGTTCCAGCATTCCTCAACAGCAACGTTTATGCAATTACATGAACAGAGGTATTTGCATTCTCAGTTTCAAGCAAAATGTTTTCTGGAAAACATAATTTATCTTCCTGAATATGGTTTTCGGCAAACTTAAGGAGGAGCACTAGACTAATGTTACTTTCTTGGGTTGAGCGCGTAGAATTTCTCCAACGTTTTAATTCAGACCGTAGCTTTTCCAGCTCCTTTAATTTTAAATATTTTTTAAATCAATATTCAATTTCATGGAATAATACATGTACAAAAGGAAGGCATGACCAAGGGAATCTTTTTTCACGGACTCATTTCAGGTTCTTACCTGCAGGGCTGGACAGAAAGGGGGTGTCCTGAAGCGCCCGTGGCACCGTGTCAGAAACACCTGATCCCTCTATGGATCGATGTAGCAGATAGAAAGAGTTCTTTCTAGAGTGGGAGGGAGGGACCACCGACAAAAGAAGAATGAATAGCATTGATCACGGTGCATCCTCGGAGCGCCGGGGGATCAGGGGTCTATGCCAGTCACGTATCGTCTGATCCGCGGGGTGAATGGGGAGAGTGGATGGCAAAAACCCTTAACGATGGACGTTCGGATCGAGGGGTGAGGGAGGAAGAGAGAGGCGATTTTTTTTCCTGCCCCGTGCCTTCTTCCTTCCTACTTGTACAGATTTTTTTTTATTGTTTTCATGTTTTGCTTATTTTTTTATGTGGGAGTTTCGTGTGGTCTGAGCTCCATTTTTGCCCGGGGCAAAAGTAAAATTGTTAGGACTTTGTATGGGTGGAAGGGTATTGCCGGTGATTAAAGCTCGTTGGGAGATAGGCTCCGTAGCTGGTAGAAATACTGTGAAGAAGATAGATCCTTTATTTTCTTTTCGTAAAACTACTGTTTTGTAAATTGCTTCTTTTAGATTTGGATTTCATATTTTGTCTTGCTCGTACAGAAACTGGTTGAGAAACGTATCGAAACCTATCTGACTTTCTCGTGCGTTCAGAGCATACATAAAACTTGCATTAAAATGTTGACGACATAACGTTGCTCTCTTATGCCGCATTTTCACTCATTTACAATCAATCTTTGTCCACATAAATCATTTATTCGGAATAAATAGTCTTTTATGCAAGACAGACGGAACGTCAAATATTTGGATGAGCTATTTGAAATTATCAAGTCATTCAGAATTTTGTTTCACCAATTATTTTGTATCTATTGTTCATTATTTCTGTCCTGCACATTTACAACAGATTAGTTAAAATATGCTATGTTTTCACCCGAAGCGTTGAAGTAAGAGCGTATTAAATTTTGAAGACATAGTTTGTAAACTTTTAGCTCCGCGCATGGATGCTAGATTAAGAGAGACATTAAATTAATTTAATTAATTTATAAATAATAAATACAATTTATTATTTAATTTAATATTTAATTAGGATTTAATATTAATTTAATTTAATATTTAACATTGAATAAACTAATGATTTATTATTTAATTTAAATAATAACACATAATTAAATAACAACACATAATTAAATAACAACACATAATTAAATAAATACACTTAATTAAATGAAATTAATTAATTTTATATTAATTTATGTTAGATTAAGAGTGGCATCCTCTTAATTTGTTATGGAAAAAATTAGATGTTGGTCAGCTGAAAGTGAAGCTTCTTTAATGGGAACTATATACCATCATGTGAAAGAAAACCTGTACTTGAAAATATTGAGCGCACACAAAAAGTTTTGACTTAAGGCATATTATATTATCATTTCAATAAAGGAATGTTTTTTTCTATTTTGTGAATATTTATTTTTGCATCAACGAAAATCCAATAATGAAAAGATGCTTGTATTAACTTTCCTTTTAACATTTAAAGAAACAATTGATTTCCAGAAATTAATTTCCTTTAGCTAATGTTATAATTGGTAGGAAATTCTCCACAAAGTTAGCATTTGTAGAAGTTTCAGCAAAATATTAGTGTTTTCATGTTTATTTTCGAATTTAAACAGCTGGAAAGTTAGAGAACAGTATTGGTTTAAGCGGAGATATCAATTATCAATGTAATTATAACGTTTGCATATTTTTTGCTTCAAAAAATTATGACATATTGCTTATTACTTTTCACACACAGTTAAATTCGATCCATGAGTTAGAATTCCAATAATAAAATATTCCGCTTTATTACTTGCTAACAAATTTTAAAGAAAATTTATGATTCAAAGCTCTAAATATGTTTATATCTATAAGAACAGAAAAATAAAAATTCATTTTAGAATGATATTCATTCCATTTCGCAATATAATTATTTTCGTTTGAATATTCTAATAGCTTGAAGTAAGAGATGGATATTTCGACTCTTCATCTGAAGATAGCCTCAGATGGCAAGACTTACAGTTAAAAAAGACGAACAGTTTAAAAAATTTACGGTTATAATAATTAAGTAGGACCAAAGCAGAATATTGAAGTAAAAGATACTTATTTGATAAAAAAAAATATTATTATAATTTTACAGTTACTTTTTTTGTGCATATTACATTTTTTACAGTCAACATTATAAATTAAAGAAGCCAGTCTAGTTTCAGTTTTTTACTATTCCGTTTGAGTATTTACATCGTATTTATTTTATTGAACTTTATCAAGGGAAACGGTATTTTGCCTGTTATATAACGAATAAAGCGAGAGAAAACAATACAAATTCCGAATACTAATTCCAAAAGAAACATTTTTATTAGTTTTTCTGCTTAGAGACCATGCAATTTTACGCAATTCCACCTAGCTTCTTCACACAAGCTCCAAAACTGGAAAAGAAATAAATCATTTCTCATTGAAATATATGGCAACAGAGGAGTAAGGCAGCTAGCAAACGATAAATTGCATTCGAAAATTCTTCCAATTCGTGTCTGTGAAAGATGGAAATCAATATCGTCTGCAGCCCTGATTGTGTAGTCCCTATTCGAGTACAGGTACCGCCGGTTCGTGGGAGGCCCGACATCTGTGTCCAATGCATATATAGACTCCGGGATTGGGGACCTAATTGTTGGAACGATTCAATCGATTGTTTCCTCCTCCTCTACATCCGGGACTATAGCGTTCCTAATTAAACCTTGGTCCCTAGGGACACACCCCTTTATCGCTTTCTTCCTCCCTCCCTATCATCAACAGTGGTTTTGGAGTATTACAATACGCATATTCAGAGCTTCTGTAAAACTTGTGGGATGATGACAGATCATGTATGTCGCCATCTTAGGCCACGGAGCTCGGAGAAGCGAAATATCGGGAGGAAGAGAATATCCAAAGTTCCGGTCTCTAACGTCCAGGTTATTAGATTTTTTTTGTATCCTTCTCAGAAAGTTTTTTAAAACTAAAGATAAATATGTTTTATCCTGTTACTAAAACAGTAAATGAAATTCTTATTTGATTCTCAGGAGTCTGAAAATGGAGACAGTTGTGATTGTTTCTACCCTCTACATCACCAATATTATTAATTGAAATGTCCGATGAATATACCTTGCCATGTTGTGGCGACCTGCTTAAGTTTAATTTTACAAAAAATTACATTTCATTCGAGATTAATAAAATACATGAGCGTTTTGAAAATCGTAAATTTTCCAAAGGAATATTTTTTGTTTTATTAAAATTTTTAAGAAAATTTTCAAATAAACTGTTTTTCCAACCAAATTTCTTTCTTTCTTTCCAAACCAAATTTCTTAAAGAGAAGGATTCTTCACAAAAAATGCTAATAGTAACGATTATTATGAAATTATAGAGATAGAGACCAATCTTGAATTCCTTTTTTCATAAAAACAATTTTATTTAGATTACGATCAATACTGTGGCCTTTCTCTTTGGAGGATCAACCGAAAAGTCTATGGTAAGGGTACAGCTAAGAAAACAGGAAATCTTCTTTTAATAGAATGAAGACACACACATTGCTCAGTTTATTAATATTTTAGGAAGACTGTCCCATACAGACTTAAAATGTATGTTTAGTCTATTGCATAAAACATCTCCAGAGAATTCAGCTTCACTGTAGTTTAAGAATCGTCTGTTCTTTTATGCGTTATATTTAACTGTTATGTTAATAAAAATAATAAGGAATGAATATTTAAAAGTCAATCGGAAGTTCCTTTTATACTCGTGGATGCTAAAATTAGAATTTTCAAAAAAAATCTTAATAAGATAGCGGCGTCATTTAAATGGGTTGAATAAATTTTAAAAAATGTTTAACTATGTCATGTTTACGATAACAGTTATAATTAACAAAATTTAACAAAGATATTAACTATAAATTAATTAATTTACTCCCTTTGTCTTCGTACATCTGGCGTCTCTTGTCTTCATCTTAATTTCGGCAGAGAGGGTAAATTATTTTACGCACTCTAGTATCTTTTGGATTTTTATTAAGGATTTTTTGCCTCTTGATTTTTAAAATGTTTCTTGTATTAAGGTTGGGCAAAATTCAGGCCACAAAGGGTATATTTTTGATTTATAATCTTACTCTTGACAGAAAATTTTGTTCATTTTAGAACTTCAATGGCGAGTGGGCTTTGAAAAAGTTCGTCATTTAGGTTCTCATTCATTCCTTCCATTTTGAATATTTTTCTTTTACATTCTAAATTCAATTCTATTTTATGTTTTTTAATATTAATCGTTGCAGTTTTTTGTTGATGCAATCGCTCGATGATGTTGCGTTGAGCACGCAAAAAGGTGTATTGTTTAAATCTTCTGTTTATTATTTATACTTTTTCTTTTTTACTTTTGTTTTATATTTATATCATCATGTTTACGATATATTACTGGATATGGGATATGCCATGGGGGATTATGGCAAAAGGGTCTAGATTAGCCTTGCCGCGTGAAAACAAAAAGATAAATTTTTAGTAACTGCATTTACTGAAATATTACTTCACTAATCTAGTCATAGATTTATTTTTCATACGCATCTATCAATTTTTAAGACAACACTGAGCCATAAAACTCTCGTAACAATATATTGCATACATAAGAAACCGATAAATAATAAAAATTTTGAAAATTTCCTTCACTTATCAAATCCTGCACCGCATATGACAAAGCCTTCTTAATTAGTACCCATAACAGCGATTCGATCTTTCACATCCAGAAACGAAAACAAGGCTTTTCAAATCTTACGACTGCGAGGCACTTGGGTTCGCAAACACTAGCTTTTGGCACAACGCCCTGGCAGCGTTAATATGAGTGTTCGTGTGTTATATCCTCATTTCCGTGTAAAACCTCCTCGAACTCGATGCTGGAGCTGAGGATATGTATACCGCTGGGAGATATATCCTTAGAAGGATGTTTAATCATGGAGAAAGGACATAAAAGTGTCTGGAACAGTTAAAGGAGGGTGGAAATAAGGAAAAGGTAGGATTACTGGACTTTTATGTCTTGCTCCTTATTTTATTCGGAAAGGATAAGAGGATGTTCTTCAGAATTAAATTGTCTGAAAGCTCAGGTGCGTTTCTACAAATTGAGGAACAGCCTTCAGGCTGATGGATTAAATATCTCTTGCAGGAAATATATTACTTGCAAGCTTATCTAAAGAAAAAAATACTGAAATGAAGTTCTTAACCCTTTGAGTCTCGCGCCCGTCATATTGACGTGCATCAAATTATCGCATTTTTTAGGCTTATAAACTAAAACGTAATCATTAATTAGCTTTATAATTTGACTCAAAAATTACGTAGAATCCATAAGCATCTCAAGCATTCTGTCTTCTTAGATGAATGAAAACGACAGCCCCTTTCTAAAACAGGAGGGATCATCTTATTAAATAGCAAAAAAAAAAATGCTATCCTTAAGGGGGTAATCTCTGAATATTAAAATTAAATTGAATTGAATTGAAATTAAATTGAAAAGTAAATTATTTCTAAGTATATTAGTAATAACGGCAGATTACTTAATTTTGAGACCATCTTGCTGTGATAGCATACATTTCTTTATAACATTGAATACGATCCTATTCGCTTAATTTAGTTTAGTAGTGAAATTTAGATGCTTTTATTTTTAAGAAATTATTTCACGAAAGGGAAGTTAATATTGATGTTATTGCGACAGAAAAATATACTATTGCCATAATTAACCATTTGAAGCTGGTTCAAAAATATCATGAAACCAGCTTCTGATTTGTCTTTTAGTCATTATTTTGCTCCATCTGTTGAAATATCTCACGAGAGAGTAGTCACAATTACAATTGAGTCTCGAGAGTTATTGTTGAATTCGTATATCTTTTATGATCACTGACCCTGGAGCAATTATAATAGTTATAGTGCACAAAGGTCTTATTCTTGTGATCAATAACGGTTTCAGAAGTCTTCATTAGGAATTTGAAACATAACAGACTTATTTAGAATCAATAAATATTCTCATATTTTGTTAAATTTTTACTTTGGTAATAAAATGTTTATACTTAATCGTTGGAAATAGTGTATCGAAAAATTTTAACCACATTTAACGTAAAAGCTATTCACTTTAGAACACATATTTTCTACTTATAATTTCTTTATCACGTGTTGGAACTGCATTAAAACAACTTCTGATTCTTTCTGTAGGAATAGCCCGGTGATTGGGGAGGAAAAAAAAAGATGAATTCGAAATTAGGGGAAAACTGGAAATGGTTTTTATCCCTTTAGTTTAGGTCTGGAAAGAACAAATTAAGTTTTCCCCCTTCTTCTAGTTGAGCTGCTACGAGCAAATTAATAACAACAAAATGCATTTTCCATAATTATAAATGCACGTTACGCATTTTTTCGTATTCACCCTCTACTTTCTCTTCAACACCCATTCTCCATTTACCATCTTTACAATCATTTGCAGTTGCAAATCCAGCTAGTAAGTGTAAGGTTCTATGGACAAAATGTTGTCAGGGCAGGCTTATTCAAGAGCTGTTAGGGTTAATATATTATTCAACCTGGCAATAACCAAAACAATACTCTCCAAAATGAATATAAGTGAAGAAAATGCAGCCATTGAGAGAGTTCTTTACAACATTGAAACCACTCCATGCACATCCAAAATGAAATCAGACCCGACTATCACAAGTTTGATGGAAAAGGTCTCACAAAAATTCAGTGAAGTTGATCAAAATGGACCCACATATGAACTATCGGCTAAGTACTATCGTATGTTCATCATAATAAAGCAATTTATGCATGCAGAAAGAAGTATCATCTGGTATGTGCATCTAAAATGCCTACAAATGATGCTTCCCTATTTTCATTCCAGTGGCTATTTTTTATATACTACTGCCACCTGTATTTGGAAGATACGATTGGTATGAAAGCAAGCCTTGATCCTAATGAATGCAATAAGTTTATCCCTAAAGGGTTTTTCACAATTAGATATTCTAATAAATTTTCGTGCGGTCTGTGATCAGATAAGACTATAGAACAAATTCTCAGGAAATCCATGAAGACTACAGGAGAGTTGACCCAAGACCGAGGCATTTCCGACAGTGCGACGACCAAGTGAATTCTCACCATGCCTGTTCTTGTAGAGGTCGGTCAAAAAATTTAGGAGTTTAGTAATTTATCATTGCCTGAACTGAATAGCATGTGGATGCTAGGGATTCCAAAATTTCAAGAGACTTGTCAGATCTTTAAAAACTGGTGGACTGGTTCTCATTAGAAGTTGGAAGATTGCTCCACACATAAGGGAAAACCACTGAACTCATGAAGAATTCAGTGGTTGCGATACCACATCTGCTCTTTTCAGACAGGGAAGAAGAAATTTGTCAATGTTCTAATCAGTAGTGTACTGCAGCAAGTTGCAAACATTTACCGAGATGAAAATGCGTGCCCGTATGACGTCGATGAATCAGGACAGAAATTTTTGATCGCCTGTATGGGGGTAATAGTAGATAACCAAGCAAGCGCCCTGGTGGCAGCTAATACTAAAAGTGGAAATCTAATGGTGAGGATCATTTTCAGAAATTATATCCAATTTCGACACATCCAAGTTCCCGTGTTAAAAGCCATGTCGGTTATGATGGAAGTGAGGAAGCTGATGGACTGGCGAAAGAAGCCGCAGATTCAAACACGGGGTAATAGCAGACCGAGGTACCAAAATGCCACCTAAAATCCATCTTAAAACAGAAAATGATGCAAAAGTGGCAAGAAAATTGGGAAGACGGGGATACGGGGATATCCACGTTTAATATTTTGCCAAAGGTGTCACCTCAACCAAGTAATTGGAAAAGGGAAAATACCTTTTTCTTCACATCCCATGGACCCTTTCCCTCGTATCTTTGCCGTTTTAATATTGCCCATGCGGAAATTTGGATGCTACTCCACTCCACTACGCAACAGGATGTATCTTGACTTACTCTTTCCACATGACCAGCTAACTCCTCAACTTGAATCAGTCTGGTTCCGCAGTGTTGTCACTTGCAAGGTATCCAGATTAAAAATCCAGAAAATGGTTCGCCATCTCTATCTTTTCATGATCAACAACCAAACTTTCCAATAGAAAAATTCCAGCCAAGATATAAGGCCCCCCTTGTTTCTTTAGATCAAATCCTCATTAGCACTTCTTTATATCATGTGTTTCCTCATTCAGTGCAGAAATATCATCCATTAAGATCCAACATTAAGTGTTTCATCCTCCTTACGCAATCCCGATATCAAGCGACTTAACAGCCTTTCTACAACATCAACCTTCCTATAAGTACGCAGCATCGGGTACAAAGAAAGCTCCAAATCAAAGTGCTGCTTCTCTTTAATACTCTAGTCTGCATCATCTCATCAATGTGTGCTTGGCTTTAGATGCAGCCATCTCTACAATGTGCACTTAGAGAAAATAAACCGCCTACAATTAGCTGTCGGCAAACTCAGACTTTTCTACTTGAACTGTGTGCTAAACTTTTCGTTTTACCCAAGAACATTTTAGTTCACTTTTCCTTTAGTACTGAATAGCGTATATTTGTGTGTGTTCTCTGCGTGAATTTTCTTTTTATCTTGTTACCAAGAATTTTTTAAGCTGTTTTCCTATTGTAATTAACGTTCAATGTATGTTCAGTTTAAATGTATTCTTTAAGTACTGTAGATTGTAACTGGACACAGCCCCATTCTAATAATACCTCCTCAGGTCTTTGGTCAGAGCGAGACATGGCCATGGAGCGTCTTTCGATGTCTTCTCCAATTCAGGTCCGCTACACTGTTTAAATAACCGAAAGGTTATAGCTGCAGGTGAATGAAGTGGTGTTTTGTCTTTTATGGGGAAAAAGAAACATTGTATTCTTGTAGATTTCGTCTTTTAAAAAATCAGTAACAAAAAAAAATCAATTTAACGTCTCTGCCTCCCGTTTACAGCAGCTTCACATGAACACTCTCTACTTGTATAGCTAAAGGTTCAACTTTGGAGTGGATTTGCCAAAAGCCTCTTGGATTGGGATTGGAGAAAAGCGAAAGCAAATAAGTAAATAAATAAATAAACAAATAAAAATAAAAAATGAAATAAATGAATTATAAAAAGTTGTTCCCAGTCACCATACACACGACATCAGCTCCTCCAGCAGTATATGATATCACGCAAAGGCGCAAAAGGCTGTAATTTGGCTTCCAGCTGTAGAAGAGCTGACACCAACTGTTCTACAACCCCAGTAGCACAAAGATATTGTACAATATTAAACAATATTCGCAATATTGTATAATATTGTACAATATCATATAATATTATATGATATCGAACAATATTGTACAATGTCGTGCAACATGCTGTGCTATCTGGGAATTTACTATCACTGCAAAGGGAAAGGTGGACCAACTCTCTAGAAAATGATGACATCATTATATAATCAGCTAACAAAAAGGCTGAAATCTATATTAGGAAGAAGGTGGTAGTTTCAGAAGAAGTTGATTGGAGGAAGGGTGTGAAACAATGCAAGTAGAGGAAAGTGGCAATGAACAAAATGACATTGATGATCATGTCACACCTTCAACTTCAAAAAATAATTGCAATTGATCTAAAATTTTTAATGTATTTAATTACATTTCAGATATGTTAAGAATAAATACTAAAATGAATATCGTTGTTTGCATCACACTTTTTGCCATTGGCGAAGTTCACGCTTTCTACCATTGATCCGTTCTCGCTTCAAGCGCTTGATTAGCGATAAAGGCCAAAATTGAAAATGAGTTGTGTGTGAGCTTAATTTTCACTACGTATAATAAGTGTGAGATTTCATTTTGTTCAGAATTTCAAACTCTACAAAATTTGTAGAAGCAATGCTTTTGATAGCATTCATTGTTTTTGAGATATTGCTACTTTTATTAAAAAATATATTCTGACTACAAATCTGTAATCAGAGGTTAAAGCTCACCAGGAGGAAACCTAGTACCTTCATTCCAGATCTAAACTAAATGGATTAAAACTTCCAGCTTTTCCCAATTAATACCGAATTCAACGCCCTAATCACTGAACTAGAATTGAGACTTATTTAAAAAATTTTAGAAATAACTTTGAAACCCCATTATAAAATAACAGTTCATTTTTTATGATTTAATTTTTTAAATACAAGTTATAATCTCGAGCCGTCACTGCGGCAAATAACAGACGCCCCGCGTAAAAACACTAATTTAAGGTACGAAAATGAAATTAGTTTTTGAATTAAAAACTATTCCTTTATTATCGCATTTTTTGTTATGTTTTTTCGTTTGCATAACTGGGAAAATCGACTTGAAAAGAAAGCGAAAAATTTATCTGAACATGCACAAAAGGAAGCTTGAGTTATAGAGGATCTTTTCTTCAACGATTTATTCTGTTAAAAAATTATTTCATGATTTTTTTTCTTTGTCTCAGGCAACATCTATGCAATTTAGAACTATTTAATTATGTTTTTATTATCTGATAATACTAAGGAATTTTTCATTGGAGTCAGTTACTTGGTAAGCGCCACCGCTTATGCCATCTAGCATCACACTGTATAAAGTTGTACATCGTGCCATCTTTATACCAGGAAGAAGGGCAATGGTTTTGACCATCGTCAGGGCATATTTGACTAGAATCAGATGGTAATATTAATTTAGCCTAGTTATTCCCTGAATGTTTCGTTCTTGCTTATAATATAGCTTATGTGTTAAATGTAGTTTATAGTTGTATGATATTTCGTCTCTAATTCACAGATTTAAAAAACTACAAGACCTTTTATGCCATAAATAACAGCCTCAAAATTAATAAAAATGAAATCTGTAAGAGATAATAAAAAAGAAATGTTTTTAAATTACTCTCCATCCTTTCATTTTGTTTTCTCTTTCATTCGCCTTGCTATTCAGCAGAACTTCTCTATGCGGTGCAAAATGCTTCTTTAAAATTCAGCGGACCTCCCCAACACGTCTCGCGCGTCAAACCCAAAGGATGAAGGAGGGCGCCCTTATTTCGTATGCCCCCTTCCCGCCTGCCCCAAGGAATTCCCCTTCCGCTAACGATGTTCCTTTCGGTGGCCCCGAGGGCCCAAGTATTTGCTCGTTCAATTAGGCTACCTAATGAAATCGGCCACCGTTTGGCTAAGGGAGGGAGGAGAAGGGAATCTCCGCCCCTGCCCCCGAGCCCCGGATAATACGCTTTGAGGAAAGTGTGTGCAGATGACCTCCTCGCAAAAGTTGCCGGGGCTTACATCAGCCCCCCACTGGCAATTATACAGGAAACCGACAATGAGGAGTTTTATCATGGTACAGTGGCGAGGGTGATGTCATGTGTCGGCTGTGAGGGCAGGTTGTTAGGGTGGATGGAATGGAGAAAGAGGACAGAGGACGTCGTTTTGATAGTCTGCTAAAGTGGTCATTGATTTTTATTGTTAGTTGCAGGTTTGATTAATGAAATGTCTGATAAGAATCGAAGAAAGTCTTGTTGTCTCCAGTGGAATTTAACTGTTTAAAAAAACTAATAGATTTGCTCCATTATATCTTCCAGTCTTCTAACTATTCGAAAAGAGGTTCCTTGAGTTCAAGCCTCTTTTCTAGTTTCGTGTCTTTATAAGCATCCTATATCACAAAATCAGATTCTAAATTCGAAATGCCTTATATTTGTATTTTTATTCTGTTTATCTGGCCATTCGTTTTCAGTTTAATGAATTAGAAGGAAGACAGACCACGCTGAATAATTATTTTTATACAGAATAAATGATTTTCTGACTTCGTAAATTTTTATGCTACTTCTTCAAATCATGTACATTTTTATTAAAACTTGCAGATAACAAATGAAAACACATAAACTTTTGTACTACATTTTACATACAAAATTGTATAATCTGTTTTCATATGATTCATGTTTTAAAGTTTAAAAACAGTCAAAAATATTTCTTACATCATCTATTATTTTCGCATGAATTGGATTTAGCACTAGCAGATGGATTTTATGCATTTTTTGTTCACTGTGTCTTTAATATGTACCAGTTAATTATTGAAGGTTATTTACATGAAATAAAAAAATCTAAATCATATTGCTTAAGGACAGCTATATTTTATAAGCTATTTTTTTTACAAGCATAAGTTAACATACGGCTTCCATTGTAGATAAGTGATATTTCAACAGATAGTAGAGGAGAGTGGTTTGAATTTGGAGCATCTGGACATTTTTTTATTGTTCAGTGATGGAGAAGTAATTTTAATGGAAAATAAGTAGCAGAATTTTTTTGTAGTTTATTTATCTTTAGAAAAGTGTAATAACCTTATTATTAATACAATTTAAAGTAGGGAAAAAATAGTTTAAAAAATTGTGTCATCGGTGCAGCTAAGGAAACCTGTTGCCCAGATTGGGCAACCAAATTCTTTAAGCACAATCAAAGCGAATTTTTTTTGATTCTCAAATTCACACCAGAACAAAATTCATGAATCCAAGTATGAGATTTTATACACAGTATCACTTAATCTTCTCCCTTTGTTTCCTCACAAATGATACGTACCCTCAGTTTTTATAATTTTTGATCCAACATTTGATGGTTTTTGTGTCTTTTTATCGTTTTTCGGCTTTGACTTTTCCAATTTCTGAGGACTATTAGTGGTGATAACTGCTTTCTGAGTTATTCCTGGAGTTGGAGATAATAACCCCATTGATTTAAATGATCCAACCGTTTAAATGCCTAAAAAATTGTAGGCAATAATATAAAAAATTGCCTAAAAATGTAGGCAGCCGTTTGTGGCTCAACCTAGGCAACTTTTGGACAACAACAAAAAAAACTCCCCTAACTTTGACCAGATCCTTTCCAGATAACTTGAACCAGATCCTTTTTAAAGCCAATTTAGTGATTACTTGCTGGTTAGATCTTATACATTTTTACAAACGCTTTTGAGTCGAAGCAGTGACGTTGTTGGCCATCCGATAAAAAGATATTATGTCAAATTTTATCGAATTTCGATTAATATTATCTTAAGAAATAATAGTTATTGAAAAAGAAAATTCATTTCGTGTTTGTTTCTGGTTTTAATAAGAGACTTAAATTTTAAAAAGGAATTAGCTGCCGATTAAGGGAGCTAATGCCAAGAATTTTATTACCGAATAAACGTTTACGAAGTCAAAAGATTATAGGAAAATTCTTCTAAATATTTAATGCACATCTTCGCATCAGATTATCAGTTTTAATATCTTAGGAAAACGTTCCTAAGATATCCTTCGTTTATAAAGCTAATATCCTTCTTTTATCTCAATCTGAGGGATTTTCTTTTTATTCAACGACCGCAAAACGAGAACTTTTCTTCAGATGCTTCTAATCTTAAGACATTTCGTTACCAAACAGATCTGTTGAACTCGATTGCGATTCCTAAGACATCGAATCGAAATCTTTTATGTCACGGTTAACTTTTCCTTATAAGTGAAACAGAACCTTCATCTTTTATTTCGCGCGCCTTCTTTTGGTCATTATTGTCTAAGCCGTACCTAATCCGAAACCCTGAAGGAATCGTCTGCCCTTTTTACTCCGCAGAGCACGTTCTGGCAACGAGGCTAATTTTCGACCGAAATTAATGCCCCGCAGAGTGGCAACAGAGATCCGCTCGCGGAATATCTGTCGAGGGAGACATAAAAGGTTCCTCTACGGAGAACGCAATAAGAAGAAGAGCTAATTCCACAGCTATCTCGAACAAAATGGCTACAAGCCCACCCAATTTCGGAACAAGGAGCCAATTAATTTTGAGACAAGAGTGAAATGGTTCATTGAAATCGAAGGCTTTTCTCCACGTTTTGCTTTGTTGCTCTATCTTATTCAACGAGAATAAAAAAGTTCTCCGGTAGTTAATTGTTTTATAACATCAGGTTGTGTTCGCTTCGTTATCACTGTAATTTCTCTATCTTTATCCTAAGATTATTGTTTTTGGTATTTCCAGTGAATGAACCCTCTAATTAGATTTTCTAATAATATTAGATGGGTAAGAAATCTGTAAATAAGAGCAATAAATTTGATTTTCAAAATTGAAAATTTAAATTTAAAGAGGTATAATATTGTTTATTAGATTAATAATAAATTAAACAATTTACAATGGTTAATGAATTACAAATAAAATCTATTCTGGTTCTTCTGACACTTTTGTCTTGCAAAAGCCATTTGAATGCATAAATTGTTTTAGCATAGTCACAATATTCGAAAATCATTTTTGAATTATTCATAACGACTAAAATCCTTATTTTTCATCAGAAAATACCTTAAGCTACTGTTCAGCGTGTTGTATTTAACTGGACATTTCGAATGTAAGGCAATATTACACTTATCACATCGAAAAGCAACTGTTCTTACAACATTAAGCATAGCGTGTATGCTTTCCCCCTGCTCGGTGATTACAAGATTCATGCCACCACAGCGTGAATCAATGTTATGCTCCTGATAAGGTCTTCTTTTTTGCCCACTTTCTGCAGAATGACCATGGGTCTTCACATAATGACATGTAATAAGTTGGCCATATAATTCATTGGGTTCCCCTCACCTGTTTTATGCAGTTGCTAAGCATTTTGTATGACCGCTTCAAAACATGACATAAGAGGATGTGGAATGGTTTCCACGGATAGTTGTATGTGCTTTAACTAGCTCTTTGTCTTCCATCAATTGATTATGCCTTTAAATAATTCCTTTTGGACTGAAATTAATTATAGGACAAGAAATGAATTATGAATCTCCGCATATATCCAGACTTTTATCAATTTCTTATGCCTGCCAAGTATCAGAAATAAATCACCACATCCGATGCATCTCAGATTTATTCCCAGAAGTTATTTCTTATTTTTTTCAGTATTCTTCATGTTATTCTTTATACGGTGACTCAGTAGTTCCTATTAAAATGAAACAACTTATTTGATATTAAAAATAGTATATTAAAAAGAAACAACTTATTTTAAAACGGATTATCGCAGTAAACTTGTAGGGGGAGTTGGGATAGATTGATACGCGGGAGCATTGATACAGTTCTTAAATTTTCACCATTGGAATGGCTCAAGTTGTTCATATCCCCTCATATATATGCCACTGTAACGATTAGCACACGGTATATTTTTTGGCAATGTTAAGTCAAAAGTTAATTAAGAAATGAATCAAACCGCTAATCTTCTAGCCAAAGCAAATTTTACTCTTGTACGTGTTGTGCGATTTCTTTAACTAATTACGCTTTCCTCCCAGGAAATCTATTCCAAGGAAAAAACATTTATTTTTCTGAACTATATTAAGTTTTGAGGTTTTATAGCGTTGATTTTGCGTGACCACTTGTTTTATGTCAAAAAAGTTCTTGGGATAGATTGATACAATCGACTCCAGGACACATTGATACGCGTCTTCTGTGTGCATCAATGTGTCGTAACAGCAACTACTTTGCAAAATCGTCTTCAGAAATGGAAAAAACGTAAAAATAAACTATCTAAGAGAAACACGCAATTAATTATATGTTTAAACGATGAAAACAGTTTGAATTTCATTGCAAAAATGAAAATAATTGTTGTAAATTAAGATTAAAATATTTTTTTACGAATTTTTTAAAATTGGAAAGAAAAATTCATATGGTGTGAAAGTGATTTTTGTGCTATATTTTTTTCGTAAGTCATCAAGGAAGAAAGCGAAAATTTTCCTTAAATTTTAATTCATTAAAATTTCAAAAAACGGCTCTCCCTCCAAAATATTTTTACACACACACATTCTCCTTTATTATTTGTAGAGATAAATTATTTTATGATTCATTACTGTTTCATTTTTCCAGTCTCATTAAAAATGATGAATTTTGATTAAAATAAAAGTTTGTTACTTTGTTAAACTTTTAAACGTTGATTTGAATATAAAGTTTATTGATAAAACACCTTCTGTTTTGATCCCACACCTATTAACCATTATTATTTTCGATAATTCCGTGTGTATCATTGCAGCCGTTGTATGGGACAGATTGATACAAATCCATTTTTAGGAAACAAGTGTAATAAATATTTTATTATTTCATTTATGACCAAAACTAAACTGAAAAAATCCTATATTAGGTTAACAAATGCATAAATATATTAGTTCTAATTAGTGTATTAGTTCTAATTGCTTTCTTTGGTAAAATAATTTTTTAGTTTTCCAAAAAAAAAGTGTATCAATGTCCCCGTGTTCTCCCTATGGTATAAATAGAGTTATTATTTAACAAAAGAGACGAATGTCCATATCTTGTAGATATCTCCCATTTCCGGTCTCATTCGTTATTTTTATTATTAACTTATTGAGCTCAATAATGAATTATAAAATTTCCCTAATTTGAATTCCTGTTCATTATTAAAATATACCAAGCATCATAAAGCAAATCAGAAAAGAGAGGAAAATAAATTAATTAAGACGAAAGTTATTGATTTTTAAAAAAATTACTTAGGAACTTATGGATCGCCCTGTAGAAACAGATATACTAAAGAAGGCTATAAAATTTCATTCTTTGTTAAGAAATTCTTAAAACAATAGATTACTGTAAGTTTTGTAATTTCCCTAATAATAATATCATGAGCTTTTCACTCAAAACGCATGATGGATAGCTTTTGTTTGAGTTCTTCAACTACAAAATTGTTTGGTTAATCTCATTAAGTTACGAAGCGTGATCAAAATGAAGCCTTTTATTCCAAACCATCTTACACCAGCGCGTTAAAATCACGACTCTTAAAAGATTAATAGCATCAGAGAGGCGAAGTTTAATAACATTGACTCGGCAAAGTTTTTAATAATACTATTCTTTCACCTCACAACAAAAGAACCGGCTCTCTTTGTTTACCGAAAACAGAATCCACGCGAAAGCAAACCATGAGGGGGTGTAATGGGACAGAAGTCGCGGCCACTAATCCCCTCATTTCCAAACGATAATTCATCATCTCAACTGTCAGCGAGTTTGCGAAGGCTGAGGTCAAAGTGGTTAAGGGG
>BGPR01007227.1:13242-48298 GCA_013235015.1 Araneus ventricosus | reverse complement strand
AAAAAAAATCCCTCTGAATAACAAAATAACAAGAAAAGAAGAAATCGCTCTTAAATTGCGAACAGTAGGCCGGCAACAACGGAAGATAGCTGAGTTGCACAAACCGGCCAATTACACAAACTAATGAGTCGCGCGGCGGAGGATGCAGGATCAGGTTTCCATGACAACGGCATGACCCTTCCCTCCTTACCCGTGTATTATAGATCTAAGGTAAACAGTATGACAGGGGGATGGAGGCTTTGTTAAAGAAGGGGGTAGGAAGTTATTCATAAAGATGAATATCTGTTTCTCTAAAAGGGCCGTAATAGAGTGGATATTTTCATGCATAGCAAAGCAGGCCGTAGGCGAAGCGCGTGGGCACATCATTTTGAATAGGTTTCGCAAGGAAGGTGTTTGTGCAATTAATGTTTGGTAGGTAAAAAAATGCACTGGTGATTTTTAAGAAAGTGGATCGAGAGGTTTTAAAAGGAATTCTGGGAAGAATGAGAACAATTGGAGAGCTCTGCATAAATTACATCGCCATCTATAAAGTTTATAATCGGAGAAAATTTGAATATTCAGAAGATGCTGCGAAGAGTTTTGATGTGTTTATTTTATTTTCAGAATTTTAATTATTTTCGTTTTTCTTTGCCTGTTCGATTCAGTAATTGCACGGATATCGTGGCCATAATAATTATATCTGCACAATAAAAAAAGGAACTTCTATCCATGGTAATTTTGAGGACCTTTGTTGTCTATAGAGTAGTGATTCAAAATGCTCATACAAAAAGATAAACTTCATAACTAACAGATATTTTCAAACATATTTCTAAGCATCTTTGTTATAATAAATTTTTAGAACTACTGGTTATAAAAAATAGTTTTCTTTTTTACTATGTAGACATGACTCAACTAGAATATTAATAAGAAATAATTTGTGATTTACCAATAACAGTAGTCAAATATAATACGGATTTAAGTTATTTTGGAGGGCCGATTCGTATTAATCATGTACTTTTCCAAAGTATATGCATATTTGTAGCAACCATATCAACTATAAGAACTGCAATGTAGATTTGAGCGTTGTTACATAGGCGTGTGATCAAATATTTGATTTCATATGTATCTCTTTTGTCACCACTAGTACCGAATCTACGAATGCAGCGTTCACGAATGGGATAAAAAAACGTAAATGAATGTTTTCGAGTATATCTCCATATTATTTTAATTAAATAAAATTTACGAAATCTCCTTTTTATTTGCTTTTGCATCATCTGCTGCAAAGTAGCTGACTGCTTTAAAATTTTGTTGTGAAAAAAATTTTGCAATTGATATTTTGCAAAAATTTGATTCAATCCTTCTTATAATTCTAATCGACATCCAGTTTAAGAAAATATAGCTTGCAATAAGGGCATATGCATAATAAAAACGTTTTTTTAAATAAACAGTCAAATTCAGAAAATACATGATATTATAATTGACTTTCAGAATAACTCTTCTACACTGAAAACCTTCGAATTTTCGATTATCTATTTGACAATATTAATAATTATTAAAAATATCTTTTTCGTTTCCTATGGCTTGAAGCTGCTTTGATAACTTCTGAAATTCTCCATTTTTATCTAAAATATTCTTGACCTTTAAGGTATTTAAGTGTATTTTTATAGAATGTCGGACATAGTTGTTGTATTATCACACTTTCTGACGATTTATGTAGCACATGATAATCTAGGAATTTAACTGTAATTGAAAATCAAGGCAGAGGAATTTTGCATCATGAGCTGTGTAGATGACACTAGACAGCCCGATTAGCACAAGATAGTCTACGATATATCCGTGATGTTGCTACGATATTCTGAATACCGCGCAACATCGCAAAGATATCGTATGAATATTGTAGAGCATTGTGTGCTTATAGGGAGGTCCTTTTATTTTAGCTCTTCATTTACAAAAATAAAGATCGAAAAGGATTTGCAAATAAAGTAATTATAGAATTTAATACTTTGTATACAGCTCAGGACTAATGCAAATTTAGGACTTTATGCTACATGGGGGGGGGCGCATTTGCAAAGCTACTATATACGCGTCTTTTACTTACCCTTGAACATAAAATAATTGATTAAAAATTATTTGCATACTTTATTTTTTTATTAAAAAAAGTGATTGCTTTAAAAAGTTTTTCGTTAAACAATTAATGCCTTTAATTAAATAATAAAACTAAAATTAAAAACGATTTTAAATTATTCCTCTTACACTACTTACGCTTATTTATATATCTTCACACAGCTTGTGATGAAAAAAAGTCGTGCAGCATACAGACTCTAACGATACTTCTCGGTGTAATGCTGAAATATGGAGTGTAACTTGACTTCAAATCGAAGCAGTAAGTGGAGGGTTCAAAATAAATTTCTGGGTAGCTATAAATGTTTGATGACGGCTTTTTTAATCCGTGCAAGATAAATTGTTATCTATACTTATAAAAGGAAGTGTTTGTGTGTGTGTGTGCGCGCGCGCGATGTCCAGACGAATCTATCGCACTTACAGCCATGCAATTTGGCACACAGGTAGTCGTAATGGTGACTCAATACACTTCGAAGTCGGAATTTTTTAATTTTATCTAGACTGTTTTTTATTTAATGTTTTGTGTTGTTTTGGATGATTTTTCGCCCTAATTTCTCGATAGCATGGTTTCGGATAATTATACGAAAAAAATAGATACATCATCAGAAAGAGAAAACGATTTCTGCTCTAATGAAGTTTGTTTCGAACGTCTAACGTAATTTACTGGATTTTGGGATTTTTTAAAAAAATAGTCACTTTTCAAAAAATTTTTTATCCGGATTTCTTAAAACTCTTGCATCCGACGTTCTAATAAAGATATCATTTAAAAATTTTTTTAAGGTAGTAAATCAATTATTTTTTCTCTGATTTAAAACAAGAACGGTTAAAATATTTTATTTCTCCGATTTTAAATTAATTTATTTCTTGATGGGATCAGAGAATTTTTCTCGAATGCCGAGTGTGAAGAACCATGCCGTTTAGCCGTGACCTGCGAGATAAACCTGCTAATACTGAAAGTCGCGGTTTCGCCCTGGCTACGCCATCTGGCGGGGAAAAAACAGCCGTGATTTATTCCCTGTTTACGTTTCACATGGAATAATTAGAAATCATTTCGCTGGACGAAGTCGTAAAGCAAGCAATACCGGAACTTTCTGACTTGAAATCGTGAAATTATGAAATGCCAATGCTGAAATAAAGTAAATTTTACAGCTATATATCTTTTTTTATTTTTGATTAAACATAAACATTATGCATACTGTACCTCAAAGCATGATTATAATAAAGAAGTGAAAATATGTTTTTTTAAAATTAAACTCATTTCGTTATAAAAAAACAGGAGTAATATCAAAGTAAAATCATGACAATGATAAATTTAAACTTATAAAATAAAATGTCTGTGTGTGTCATATTGGGCTTTTTTTTATAATGATTTTCACGTTGAAATTTTTTAATATTGTATTGGATTAACGTACTATGTACTATTTTTCTACCGTTCAAATGTCATTATTGCGAAGAAAAATAAGCTGGGAAATCAATAATGTGTATCTGTTGTTTTGATTTTGTTTTCAAAACTTTTTCGTGTTATTGTGGGCGTTTCTTCTACTTTTTTCATTTTGTTGAATAAATAGACTAAAATCAAACCTCTTTTGTCTATACTTAACCCGGTTGAGAGCGCAACAATTATACTCTCTTCTATGAGATAACAACTGAAATCGCTTCATTTTGCTGTTACCTTCATCTGTTTTTACTATCTTTATAACATGTTTAAGTAAAACGAAAATTTTAGTGAAACACATGACTAACATCAAATCATGAACTATCTGACACACTCGAAGTATTGGAAGAATATAATTGCGATGGTCTGTGGGTTTCTCATAAATATGACCAATTCTATAATTAAAACCAAAACGCATATTCAAATAAGACTTCTTCTTTCTGGCTTTGTAAAAATATTCTATAATTCACGAAAACATTACAGACAAACGTCTTGTGACAAAAAATCATCAGGAAAAATTCTTAGAAAAAAATAAACTGAATGATGAATTCATGAGTTAAAAGTTAAGATGTTTGCCGCATAAATTATGATCCATTCCGGCTTAAAAAGTAAATGCTCACCATCCACTGTTACGTTCAATAAATTTATAACATTTACAAAAAGAACAAATTTTCCACGTAGAACATTTACATAAAGCATATTCTACATAAAGATAATATGAGTATATAATTGTTTCTAACATAACAATGGAAAATTAAATATTTACTATGCGATTAATTTTATTAGAGAACCAAAGACAGAAAAGGACTTCAAATAATAACGTAACTTGAAATACAGTTACGATTATGATTAAAATTAAAGAGAGTGTGTTGTATAATAACCAGTTCACAAAAATAAAGAAGGACACGTTTCTATTCATATGATCCCAACCTTATTAGTTAAGGAGGTTGATAGTGCTCGAAACGAAAAATTAAATAATTACGAACGATAATAAAGAGCCTTAAGGTAACCTTCTATTAAATTATCACCCTAATGCTCTCCGTGAAACAATTCATTTCATCAGTCCATTAAACGTTCACCTAGTATTTGATAAATCAGCTTTTAGTTCGTGGAGCACAATAGCTCTCGGAAAGACGACAAGGAACGTGACAGAATGTGAGAGACGATTTTCCCCTGTGTAACGAATTCCCTCCTAAATGCGACCTCAATTTTGTGCGGCGGGAAATTGAGAGGGCCTTTTCCGAACTTTGATTTGACATGATAGCTTGATGAAGATGGTCGGCTCCGTCGCCATGGAAACGAAGATCCGAGATGCTTCTTCGGATGAAAAGCAGATGAAGTCAGCGGGATTTTTGAAGCAAGGGATGTCTAGTTGGTAGAGTAGGATGAGGCGCAATTTATTTTGAAGTGGAAAATAAAATGAAAAATCTTTGTTATCAAATATTGTTTTGAAATTTTCGTCGATGCGGAGGACTGGATGAAAATCAGATTGGGACAGGAAATGGATGTATATTAAAAAGACTACTTCAGGAAGGAGAAAGAAAGATGACATAAACTATGATAAGTGACGATATGTTATGAATAAACATTGATATTCGTTCTTAAAAGAAAAGCCTATTTTCAATATTAGACATAAATGTACGGAAGCTGTTCGCACATTTTTTGAACGATTCTGATAATCTATATATTTAAAATAATTTGGTAAAAAATCCTTTACTGAGTCCGTCAGCCTCAACCCCCGACCGATTGTGACGATTTGTGTTTCAGAGGAAAGCTTATGACGTCTAGATCATCAAGGGTCGCCTGCCCCACCCCCCATTTTCGAAGAAAATCGGAAAAACTCATTCTCACTATACATTCTCTATGGGGAAAAACCTTTGGACAGTTCGCCAACAATAACCACCCTACGTATTTCGACAATTTTTTCAATTGAAAGTTTATGACGTCTGTATATGTCATCATTGGTCGCCTGCTCCCACTACCCACCATTTTTTTACGAAATAGAAAAAAAAACACTTCTCCACCATACATTCTCTATATGTTTTTTCGATTCGATGATCGAAAATGGGGGTTGGCGGGGGCAGACGACTTTTGATGATATATTTAGGCGTAATAAGCTTAAATATGGGACAAAAATTGTCCAAATCCGTCGGGTGGTTGTTGCTAGCGAACTGTCCAAAGTTTTTTCCCCATAGAGAATGTACAGTAGGAAAGAGTTTTTGCGATTTCTTTGGAAAATGGAGGGTGGAGAGGGACAGGCGACCCTTGATGACATATCTAGACGTCATAAGCTTTTTCATAAAATGAAAATCTTCGAAATCGGTTAGGTGGTTGGGGCTGGGGAATTTCGACAAGGTTTACCTATAGACAATGAACAGAGGAGAAGTGTTTTTTCGATTTCGTTCGAAAATGGAGTTTGAGGGGGGAGACAGACGATCCTTGATGACATATGCAGACGTCATAACCTTTGAAATGGCAAAAAATATCAAAATCAGACTGGTAGTTGGGGCTGGCGAATTGTCTGTGTGTGTGAGGGTTTTATCACAGTATTTTAAATATATAGATCTCAACAGTTCCATCACAATGGCGTGTCAAAAATATTGTAAAATACCTATTGTAGGTAATCGAAACTGTTTAGTTAGGGCGATTTGATTCAGTATTTATAGATCTGAAGACTTTTATGCCGAAATTCGTGAAAAATTTATACAAAACATTACAACTAGATGAAGTTTATTGAAATATTTTACAATTTCAACGAAATCTGTTGTCTACAAAGAATATGAAATCTACTATGGTTGTATGGTCTGTTGCACTGGTCTTCATGTAGTATTTAAAACTGAAAAATAATGACCGAGAGCCTCGAAGAAGCGAAGCGGCAGGGGTAGTGCTGAGCAAAGTGGGTGCTGGCCGCGAACCCATCCAGAGGGCGGTGAGAGCGTCTAGTAAAATCTGATAGATAAAATTCGTGAGTTTATATATTCTGTTTCACTGTTCTTGTTCTTAACTAAGATTTTACATCATAAATACTACATTTCCATGACAACATTGATTTTTGGAAAATTAACAGAGTTACTCTTCGACAGCTTTCCATGATCATTGCTAGTTTTAGATCTGCGATTTTTCATTGCTCTTTTCAACTGTGAAACGTGCGAAAACTAGTGGAGGATACACATGAGGATTTAGCAGTATAGCGAGTGAAAGTTATTAGATTGACACCAGTTTCTTGTTTCAACCCCTGCAAAGAATTTAGTAGCAGATTTAGATGTATAGAATGTTCTGTGCATCTTTTCCACTATTCTATATAATTCTATTGGGATAAATTCCACCCCCCCAAGAAATTAGCAGTAGAGCTCTAGCTTTGTCTTGACGTAATTATACAGTTTGATGGGTGTGTAGGTAAAGACATGATATTTCTTTGTTAAATATCGCAATAAGATATTTTGATAGTATGAGGAATATATTTTTTGCATTCTTTTTTCATCTCATGTTTAATTTCCCATTACATGTATGGCGGCCTCTGGAACCTTTGCATTTCCATCTCTCACTTTGCCATGAGGCGGCAGGTAGAAATTTTATTGGTACAGCTCTGCGCGCGCACTATTCATCCAAGTATATATAGGAGTGCCTTTTCCATTTCCTACCGAGACCGAGAGAGAGAATTCAAGCAGCATAAGCCAACCCACACTGGTGAGGTACGAGCCTCTGTGGTAGTACAGATGATGATAGCCATCTTGCCTGAACAGAGTTTGAGCCTTTCAACTGATTTTCTTCATCTGCAGTTTCATGCGACTCGTTGATCATCAGCTACTTGGATCCAGATGGCCTTTTTGGCTCCTCACTGAATGAGTTTCTCTTATTGCCCAAGTATACTTATGTGTACGGTAACTTTTTGATGCGAGATGTGTCTATCTGCAGATCCATTTTGGTTTAAATGTTTTTTAATGTTCTAACCGACAATTTCAATTTTGCACTGTGAAATAAATGTTTGTTTATAAATCCTTTGCCTGGAATATCATTTTGCAACTTTACTGATCTGAGTCAGTGGTGAAGTGGGGTATTTTTGAGGCATCCTCCATCCCCTTCAAATGCAAAACAGGCAACAACCATATTTCCTTTACTAAAAGTTTCATCAGATTCTATAAACCATGTTTTCAAATTTTCTTCATTTCTTTTAAATGAGCAAATGTATTGTTCCATCTCAATCGCTTAGATATATTCAGGGTCCGTCGAATGTTGAAAAATTTATTTTTCATTTTTGAGTCGATAAATTCCTGTCATTCAGAATTCTGCATCGAGCTCAACATTTGGCCACACGTCTAACCGCAAGATGATGAAAAAATATTTTTCGGAGCCTTTTTTAAAACAAAAATCCTTACTTATCATTTTATTTTCAATTGAAATATAACAATTCCGTAGTTTTATAAATTTTCCTTGGGTTGGTAAATTTTCTTTTAGAATTTAAGATCTTACCTTAGAAACACGCGCAGAGCCCCTCTTCTCTTATAGATACGTTTCTGGAAATCTGTCTTTAGGAGATTACAAATTTTTACGTGTTTTTACTTTATTGTTGAATATTATATGTATTTTGCTAATTTCATGACTTTTGCAATGATTTTCACTACAGTCTAATCTTATCCGAAAGGTCGAAAATAAAAATACTTCTTTTCGGCAGAAATGAAAGTATAGTTTTCTTTTTATTGTTTATTTACAAATGCCCTTTTATAATTGAAGGAAATTTTGCCATTTCAGATTTTAATTTAAAGTCTAAACAAATAATTACTGAAAAATAAAACTGTTTAAAGTCAAACGTTTGCTTATATTCTATTAAAATTTCAAAAAATGAACGAACATTTTGCACTACTACTTCATATTACTCCACTACACAATAGTACTTAAGAATTTTTGAACACCAAATATCTACTCTTCAGCAACATTGCGCACTAATAAAACTAGGGCAAATTTATTCCTTAGTGCAAGGTATCCGAAATTCATATTAGGTGTTCAATTCTTCACAGAGGCTTCTTTTGAACTGCCCTTTAACTTCAGTGATGAAATCAGATAATGGGCGTATTTTCTAGTAATAATTCATAGACTTGCAACAGATCCAGATATCGAAATTCACTTCAAAATTGCAACCTGAGTAACTTGGCGAGAAATCACTAAATGCTGTGCTATTTGTCTGGAATTTTATGACATTTTTTTTACTTATTTAAGCTTCAGTTGGTTATTACACTACAAAAGATTTCTTGATCGTGTACAGTAAAGCTCGCAATCAGTGGTTTTTAGAAGAAGGAAAATAGAACATTCCGAGAATGCAGACAAAAATCCATCATGTTAAATAAAATTAAATTTTTATCAAAACTCAAAAAGATGATTGCAAAATTTCATAATTGTGTTAAATAGCTACAGCATGGCACTAGACATTTCATTTTGAATACTGTTGTTTGTTAATTCTTTTCCGCACTTACCGCACTGAAATTAAAATTTCATTTTTGAAATTAAAAAAATTCAAGTAAGAAAAGAAAGAAACTAAGAGAAATATTCTGATCAAAACTAGTAGAAGATGCTTCCGTTACCAGCAGAATGTTGACATTCATTTTAGATAAAACAAAGCAAGCAACACTTTTTTTTTATCTAACGGAGACAATAGGTTTTAACACTGCAGTTGTAGTAACAGAAACATAAAAATCGATTTGACCTATATTTAAATCAGATAATCGAAAATGGAAAATTCGATAAACGTATCTCAAAAGGTTTGAATAATTAAAGAGTATTGTTACGAAAATTTTGGGGTGAGTGTACGATGAAAGCAATCTAACAAGCAGGATAATGGAGAATGACACCTTATTCTCGAATATTTCGGAAAACACGATGTACAGGTAACAGGAAAAACAGCATTTGCACAAATTAGGAACACAAGCAGACAGCACATCACTAATAATAACACTAATAATACGAACAATAGCGCTCAACGTCTAACAGCTGACCGACTCTCAATTCTGATAAGACTCCACAAAGATTAATTCCTCTTTCAGTAGGACGGTATTTATACCCTTTTCCGACAGTATGTGACGTCATACTGAAATATCTCGAAGATTATAGATAATCCCGTCCCTAATAGGGATAGAGCAACAGTTCTGGTATTTTCAGGAATCTTCATTTTGTCGCGTAGTCGCCAAAATGGTCTCCAATTTCGGGACCACCCAGAATCCAATAAAACCTCTGTAAATGTATCTTTCCAACCATAGGAATACCATGGCTGAGAAGCGACAATGCAGATTCACAACAGTATTCGAGATCCGAAGCTCCAATGGATGATTCATCACTACTAGAGACAAAGCATTGGCAGAATGCAATATATTTAAGTTGTTTTTAATCCAAAAGTATAATCGATAGATATTAGTTATTTAAAAACTTATTTACTTTTATCACCTTTCTACTGACTCCGACAAATACTTCACATTTTGTTCTGCTGTTGTCTTTGCCTATCATAGTTCAAAGGAAACCATTAACCATCAGGAAAAACCGCAATTAATATCGTGATGAATAAGTAATACATTATTACTACTATCCGTTATTGGTAGTGTAATAGTTATATGTTTCTGTCTGAGTTTGTCTGGAATGATATATGTTCAAACTTTATTGTTGATTATAAATTACTTTACTTCTGCCATAAACTACTGATCAAGTGCTACTTGTTTTTCTCTAAGTGGAACAAAAGACAATGTTTATGAACACGCTTATATAGTGATAAAGTGTAACGCCGAAGAGAATGTCGAAGCATATTTGATGAACAACTACAATTTTTTGGTGTATGAAACTGAGGTTAAAATGTGACATTAGAGGGAAAAACACCTTGATTTAGTTGTTAACTGAATATTAAACGAAAGCAACTATGAACCTCTCGCTCATTTAGTGGTAACATTTTGAATGCTGTGACGTGCAATTTATTTGTTCGTGAATTTTTGTGAAGTATTTTCGAAAATCTACTTTGTTTGTTTCCTCTTATTATTGTAAATAAATTTTGCCTTTGCTCTTTCTAACCAGGCTCTTTTTTCGTTCAAATCGATTTTTCTACAGATCATTGGATTTACAAAAGATTTTACATAATAATAACGAAGACTTGAGAGAAAAGTCATATTGTTTTCCCTCAAATCTAAACGGAAGCGCAGTATGCTATCATGTCACTTTTCCTCTCAGTTGGCCTAATTGTCATAAGAGTTCACGAAAAAAACACTTTAAAGACTTCTTTTGACAGAGAATTGATTTTTTTTCAACTTCAAAGAGTGAGTTTTCGTCTTCATTTACATATACACAGGATTCATTTGAATATTTAAGCGTACGTTTAATGTATCTTTCCCATCTCTTTAAAATATTCTATTGCTTACCGACAACGTTTTCATTTACGATTCGAACTCTATTATGGAATTCAAAAAGTAGTTCCGAGATGTAAAAGGTGTCTTTGAAGAATAAATATTTAATAGTGCGTGAGATGATGAAAAGATGCTTTTTGGTGGAAAATTAAGAGCCTTTGCTTCTTGAAATGGAAATCGAAAGATGCTGACTGAGCGAAAGGCGACATGATTGTGTTTTGAGTTGTAATTTTCAAGTGAAGTTTTTGTGTTTTAAGCATTGAACAATAAAAACACATACACAAATAGTAGAGAACTCTTTGATTTCTTTATGTTAAAAGGAAATGTTTGTTAGTGTCAAAAATACATTTTTTAATGAATGCAACGGGTATTTTGGAAAAATGCAATCTTCAGAAGCATTTAGCAATTATTCGAAAAAATCTAAATTTCATCTGTCAAGTTCGAAACCGGATTCCACGAAGATCCGTCGTGTATGTGGGTCTGGTGCAAGACAAGCATGACATCGAGAGTTAAACGTTCCCGTTGTGGTGTAGAAGTTTGGACTCAGGAGTTATCCTCTTCATCTTCCGAATATTCAAAATTGTAAAGTCCATCCCAAAATAGCCCTTGTGTTGCTTCTAAGTGGGAGTTAATATAACTTAACTCGAACCCGATGCATTATGTCTATTGTTTATATTTTTCTAGCGTAGCAGATGCATTATGTTTATTGTTTATATTTTTTCTAGCGCACCAGATGCATTATGTCTATTGTTTATATTTTTTCTGTCTATTCTATTTTTCTGTTTATCCTTTTCTTGTTCACATTCTAGTATAGCAATACAGTTTTTCTTAAAAAATTCAGTCACGTGAACTGTTGTTAATATTATCACAAATGGCGCTCGTAAGTGCAAAAGTTAAAATTGGAAAATAAGAAAATTTTGAAAGATGTCTACAGTCTTTTACCGTTGTCTTGATTACTTAGACAGCATTCAACGTCATTATCTAAGTCTTAGCGTCGCTACAAATAAAAGGAACGAAGAATATCCGGTGTTGCGACAAATGCACATTGCTTATTTGAAGAGAGAGCATTAATCCATTATAGTAAACGGCGGGACATTTTATCGAAGTCACTCTTTGTCAAAGGTCTTCTGCGCAATTAAATTATTTTGAAGACGTACCCAATTTATCTGCTATCTTCCCAAGACCCAAGAGAGTCAAATTGCAGCCCAAACATCATTAGTTCAAACTCAGTGTGCCCAGATGGCGCTGCGGAGGCATTGCCAAACGGGAAGCAACAAATATCTCTATCTGGAAGAAGGCAAACGCAGGGCAACAAAATAAAATATTTAGGCTCATACCTCATGCATAAAAGAGAAGGACTGTGCTCCGATCCCTGTTTGTCGAGTGCAGGTTGTTGATCTTACGATATTTTGAGCAGTTTCCAAAGGAACTTACGCTTTCAGAATTTTCGGAAAGGAAAGCTATAAGGCAGGGTGACAGACAAGGCAGTAATCTTCTAGCAGAACTGTATTTTGAAGATGGAGAGTGCTCTGAGTAATTCTGTTTCCCCTTTTTTTGTATATAAGTGAGGATATATGCGTATGTCTAGACGCATAATTTAGGACATGGAACTGTTCAATTGTTTTGCTGTTTGAAGCCGATTGTTGAAATTCGAAATATTTTCTAGCTGCTCAACTCAAAGGTTTTATTCTCTTAGTTGAAAAATAAAATAATAAATACATTTTTCTTGCGATTTTTACTGTTTATTGAAAAATATTACTGCAAATAAAAGTATTTGTTGCTTTTGTTGAAATTTGCAATGAAACCAATTTAGAAAAAGGAAAGCATTTTATATCAACCTTGCAACTTCTTAAAAAGAAGAGACACGGATATTTTTATAAAATATTTTGCCTAAAAGAATTTCATTTAGGATTGTAGAACACGGTTATTTCCGTGGAACAGCCATTCTTAACATCTTATTTAACATGTATAATCTTTACTTTTCCCATAACATTGAAAACACCCAGGATTTAAGATTAAAATTTATTGATTCTTCTTAGAACATAATTATAAACTACTTCTACATTCTTTTAACAGTATCCTCTGAAGAATAACCTTAACAATATGATGAGCAATTCCTGAAAGAGCTTGAGCTTTCAAAATCTTTGGAGAAGGAAGTAATAATAAAGGAAGGTGACAATCAAAGCAATAAATTTGTTGCAGAACTTTATTTTGAAATGCATTTAAGCGATTCTATTTTTTCTTTAGCTATAGAAAAGGCTTTATTTGTATGTTAAGAAATAATAATGTGCATGAAAATATTCAGTTGATTTTCTGGATTGAATTGGCTTTGCCAGACTGTATGAAAATAATTACTGTATTTGCTAATATCTTGATATACATAATGAAGCAGATTTTAGCTTCATTTTACAACGAAGAAAAGCAAGCTGCTGAAACTATTCCTAAGGGGAAAAATGCATAGTTTCACAAAATATATTTTGAACAAAACACGAAAGTAACTGAATGGGAATTTAATTTTGAATTATTAAGACTATCAGCTTATTCCTGTAAAGCTTTAAAACAGTAATAAGTTTTCTTAACCCTTTATAAGGCCGTTGTAAGTAGACTTACCAGCAACTTCACAAATTTTTAAATACATTTTTTAAAGTTGGTAAAAGTTCTCGGCAAATATTTCAATGAAACAAAAATCTGGATTTTCCAATTTCTTTTCTCAAACCATAACGAAGTGTCTGGACTTGATAATTAATTATTAATTAGCAAAATTAATTAACAAAAAATTATTGTCAGCGAATACGCTAAATAAATTTCTTTTCTTAAATGAATCTCAATCCCAAAGCCATTTTACTATAACGCTACTAGAAAAAAATGGTTCTTTAAAAGGTTAAAATGCGAGAATGGCGGATTTTATAGGTGTGATATTTGTGTCCATATTTCGCATTTCCTAGTTTTATATAGATTTTAGGGAAAGATAAATAAGATATGATTATATCTGATACTTCGTCATCACTGTGCACTGCATATACAGTAGGGCATGTGTAATAAAGTAACTATATTTTAAAAGAATAACTACAATTAACGATTAACATTATTTATGTCTGTTGGAAGCCTTTGCCGTCAAGCTCTTAAATAGGATTCTTCCTAAGAAGAACTCCTTGAATAACTTAACAACATAATTAAGTTCGGCATGTCACTCAAAATTGTACCGGATTTTATTTAAAAGTTTCTAGTACATTTTGACCAATTTAACCATTTCTAATCAGTAACTAATGCTTCGTAGCCCAAAATAAAAATTGATACTGCCTAACAAAATTCATCTAGACCTAAACCTATTCAACCTAAGAAAATTCATCTAAAATCACTTGTATATACCTATATATGCTTTCTGTAATGGCATCGGGCACGGGGACATGGGGCTGCTTTCTGTATATGCCTATATATGTAGAAAAACTCAATTCCGGCCTGAGACGCCATAAATTATGTAGAAATACGGGTTGGAGGGGAATAATCCCAAACCCGCCTATAGGTAAAAATGCTTCATCTAAGGAACACTCTAGGGGTAAATGCACCAAAGATAAAGAAGGAGAAACAGTAGATGAAACTAAAGTATTTATTTCTTAAAAAAAGCATAATATGAAATGAGAAAAGTATTTACACAGGCATTATTTACATTTTAGGCAAGAGGGATTTAGGGTTTGTTACTTACTTAAGAAATCAACTTACACCTCGTTAAAAGGTTTAGTTACAGCCATCGTCCATCGCCGCCGTGCTAACAGGGAAAAGATCCCGTAGCTCGTTAGGCTCACCAATCCTACCGCATGACCGTTCTGTTTGATTTCAAAAAGTCATCTCCCCCGGATTACAACACTACACTCGGTTTTTTTAACGGAGAAACACCCACGCATCACGTGATTAGCAGGAAGAGACCGCGTGATCTTTATCTCTCGATATCTTTCCGCTGACACAAGAATATTCAAATGCGCTTGTACTTAAAGTGAGAGAATATTATTAGCAAGGAATTAAACTTACGCTTTTAAGCTAGACTGGGAAAATACAATTCCTACATATATTTATTGTCCAATTTATAGTCAGTTTTGTGCTGTAGTAATATTTTTTTTCTTATTATTATGTCACTTGGCTTTTCTATGTTATCACCTTCCAACGTTAAATTTTTTCTTGTAAATTGCAAATACTGCTTTTCCCTAATATCTATAAATTAATGTACTACATTCAAGATATGTTTTGTTAATTAATATTATTTGAGCCTAATCTTAACAGGGTACTGTTAGATTAATACTCTGATATAGATCGGAATTGAAATATAAACCTTCAAGATTAAAAAGGGCTAGATAAAACGAAAAACTTCCATAAAACGAATACTGCCTAAGAGCAGTTGAACAAGCATATGAATAGTTGCAAAAGCGATCTGAGAGACAAAAGTTATCAATTACGATTTCATTTCATGATTAGAAATAAAATCATGTTATTCAGTTTGTGAAGAAAGTTGGATGTCCTGTAATCATAAAAGATACAATGTGCAAAGAAAATCATATGCAGACTTTAAGATGCTTTTATAATACGAGTTAATTTTATTGATATTTTATTGCGCCACACAGTAAGTATGAATTTTAGAAAAAGAATACTGCCTAAAAGAGAGCAGTTGAACAAGCATACGAGCAGTTGCAAAAGCGATCTGAGAGACAAAATTTATCAATTACGATTTCATTTCATGAGCAGAAATAAAATCATGTCATTTAGTTTGTGGAGAAAGTTGGATGTCCTGTAATCATGAAAGATACAATGTGCAAAGAAAATCATATGCAAACTTTGAGGTGCTTTTATAATACGAGTTGATTTTATTGATATTTTATTGAGCCACACAGTAAGTATGAATTTTAGAAAAAGAATACTGCCTAAAAGAGAGCAGTTGAACAAGCATACGAGCAGTTGCAAAAGCGATCTGAGAGACAAAAGTTATCAATTACGATTTCATTTCATGATCAGAAATAAAATCATGTCATTTAGTTTGTGGAGAAAGTTGGATGTCCTGTAATCATGAAAGATACAATGTGCAAAGAAAATCATATGCAAACTTTGAGGTGCTTTTATAATACGAGTTGATTTTATTGATATTTTATTGCGCCACACAGTAAGTATGAATTTAAAAAAAAGAATATCAAGAGAGTAGAGAGAGAGAGAGAGGAGAGAGAGTTGCAATTATTGAGAAGGAAATTTATTTATTTCAGTATACCATTATGTTAAATATTCAGCTTTTAGTATTTAAGCTAAAGCTAATGACCACCTCTGAAAGAGTTAACAGTGAAAAGCGATCTCTGCTTTCGATAGTAGAGAATTTTGAAAATTTTTCAAAAGGTTGTTTCTCTTCGCCTTCATGCTGATGCAGTACGTTACCAATTTTATCTATCTTTAATAGTGTCAATCCAGGCTCACATGACACATATAAAATGTGCCTTAAAAATTTCATGTTGAGATGAATTGCACATTGTGCAGGCAGCATCAGAACGTGACGTCACATCGTAAGAAAAAGTGCACTCAGATATTAAATGACGTGCGCACTTTTCCTGTGATTGTGATTGAACCCATTGGTATTTCCCTTCTATTATAAAGCTGAATTGTTAGCTGACGATTTATTAATTATATACAAAAACGCTAGTGAACATTACACGAAAATCTGTATGCTATGACTGTCCCTCTTAAAAACGTAATAGCCGCTCTCGCCGCCCTCTGGGCGGGTTCGCGGCCAGCACCCACTTTGCTCAGCACTATCCTTGCCCCCTCGCTGCTTCGAGGCTCTCAGACATTACTTTTTTCAGTTTTAAATATTGCATGAAGATCAGTGGACCATAAAACCATAGTAGATTTCATATTCTTTGTAGACAAAAAATTCATCTGAAATTGTAAAATCTTTCAATAAAACTCATCTAGTTGTAATGTTTTGTATAACGTTTTCACGAATTTCGGCGTAAAAGTCTTCAGATCCATATATACTGAATCAAATCGTCCTATCTAAACAGTTTCCATCACCTACAGCAGGTATTTTACAATATTTTTGACACGCCATTGTGATGGAACTGTTGGGTTCTATATATTTAAAATACTGTGATAAAACCCTTAGACAATTCGCCAGCCCCAACCACCAGACCAATTTTGATAATTTTTCCATTTGAAAGGTTATGACATCTAGATATGTCATCAAGGGTAGTCTCCCTCCCCCCTCCATTTTCGAACAAAATCGGAAGAACACTTCTCCTCTGTTCATTGTCTATGGGTAAACCTTGTAGAAATTCCCTAGCCCCAACCACTTAACCGATTTCGAAATTTTTTTATTTAATAGGAAAGCTTATAACGTCTAGTTATGTCATCAAAGGTCGTCTGCCTCCCACCAACCTCCATTTTCGAACGAAATCGAAAAAACATATAGAGAATGTATGGTGGAGAAGTGTTTTTTCTATATCGTTAAAAAATGGTGG
Organism: Araneus ventricosus; assembly: GCA_013235015.1. Taxonomy (NCBI): domain Eukaryota; kingdom Metazoa; phylum Arthropoda; class Arachnida; order Araneae; family Araneidae; genus Araneus; species Araneus ventricosus. Next base: position 30,902 of record BGPR01007227.1, on the reverse strand, counting down.
GTGGGAGGCAGGCGACCCATGATGGCATATCTAAACGTCATGACCTTTTAATTAAGAAAACGGACGAAATTCGTCGGTTGGTTGTTGCTGGTGAACTGTCCAAAGGTTTTTCCCCATAGAGAATGTACAGTGGGAAAGTGTTTTTTCGATTTCGTTCAAAAATGGGGTATGGTGGGGTACCCTTGACGACATGTCTAAACGTCATAAGCTTTGATATGAAATAAAAATTGTCAAATTCGGTCGGGTGGTTGAAGCTGGCGGATTCGGTGAAGAATTGTTTTCCAAATTATTTTAAATATGTAGATTTTTTTTCATTTGTGAATTATTTTCGCAAGGCTATGTTTTTTCCTTGAAAATAAATTACCCCTTACTGATTTTCCATTTTGTTCAATTCAGTATCATTACAAATCATCGTACCCACGAAAGATTTTACAAAACATCTTTAGATTTTTATAGAGTGTGTCATGTTTTCTTAAAGAATGATTGTCATGTATGTATTGCATGTGTTAAGAACTTGAGACTGGAGTTCAAAATATAGATCCATTCTATGACGTCCTAAACATTGAATCGAGTCTCCAAGAAATACAATTTTTCAGGAAAAATTATGCATGACAAATAGTCTCAAATTTAATATTTTTTTTATCATCAAAAGGTAGTTTAATGAATCATCCATGATAACTAGCATATAAGTGTTTCGTTTTTCACAATGCTTGAAAGGTATTCAAACCAATGAACTTCTATAGTGTTTGCATGCAAAAGATATAAAGCCGACTTCCTATTTTCGAGAATTATTTTTGTATTGCCAAACATTTTAGCATATAAAGATATCGTGATTCATATGTTAGGCAATAAATGAGAAAATACTCTTCTTTATTCTCCAACTAACAATAAAACTAATGCAATAAAAATATATTTCCATTTCGTTGCGCGATTCCCGAGTTTTTGCGAAATAAAATATCTTTGAAATATAATTTATTCATAGCTTTTCTAACAATATTCCATGAAGTAATGTTTCTCCCGAAAATAATCTCCTCATTTTAGGTAAAAATGCATTTCTGAAAAGAAACATATGCGTGCAACTTCTGAATTTTAAACTTATATGCTACTAGGCATAATCCTCTCTAGAATTTCACATATGAGCGGAATAAGTTCTCTAAAAATTGTTTTAAAATAATACTATTTAATAGAATAAGATATTAATCCCATTTCCGTTTCAAACAGTTTTTCTTCTTTTTGAAAAATGCATCCCTTTTGTGTTTATTCAATAGAACCGGTATTAAGCCCTTTTAAAAATAAGGAATATATTCCTCTTCCAACAAATGAAGAGGCAGAGACAGGCGATCTGTATTATTCTGAGTGTCGTTAACAATGAAAACACCCACCTGTAAGTCTTCCATGGCTTGGTTCATAATCCTACGTCTGTTGATGAGTGCTTTGATGATGCGATGTTCTTTGCAGAGTTTAGCTGCGAAAGAGATAAACACAAAGCCTTCATTATTGATTCAAACTGTTGAATATTCATACAGTTATTTCACTTGAAGCATTGTGCTACTCGTAACCGTACCCTGCTCCCTCGGCGACATGACAGGCCAGAAGAATTAAAAGCGAAAATGGTTTAAACGAGCATTTGCTAAAGGAAGAGTCGTTTAACTTGAGCGTAAATAGAATTAATTTATGGAAATGAAGGATTAATGTAAATCCTTTGAATTGTACTTTTTATATATAAAAAAAGAATTCGGATTATAAAATTTCTTGGATGGAGTTTTATTCGCGGATGTACTGTTGAAACAAAAAAATTTCTGTTCCAAATTTTGGAAATTCTTTTCAGTTAATTTTAAAGCTTTTTTCAACCAACTATTTCGTATTAGGTCATTTCTTAAGATTTCTTCTGTCATCTTTTTAAATTTGTTTTGATAAGTTTTCGACGAATAAAACGGAAAAAAAGTTTAAAAAAATTTTAATGTACAAGAAAAAATATTACAAAAATAGCTAAACGCACAAGTTGTGAACTCATATCTGCTCGAACTTTAGTTAATTATTTATTAATATTTCTTTGATCTTATAAGAAATTTGTACTTTCAGCAAAAATTTTTTAAAAAGCTATAAGATTATTGGGTATTCTTTTGTCTTTAGAGCTAAATGTACTTTTCTTTGGCTTGTATAGTCGTAATCAATACGAATACATACACTGGAAATATTTCTTCCAAAATATTGATTTTGGGATTTTGATTTCATTAGATAGAGCAGTTTTATAAATTTGAATTTCAATTAGAATTTGTCTTGCTTACTTTATATCAAAAATTATAAACACGAATTCAAGTCAAAATTGCAAGCACTTAGTATTGTTTTTTGCAGAGTTGAACTATCATGAACATGACAGATGATACCCATTTTCCTTAAATTTTCTCTCAAGGTTTCACAAAGTTAATAGAGGAAACAGACTATTATTATAATGTTATTTTTATTGTCATTATACATTAACATGCAAATATGGAAAGATTTTCAAAAAAGTGAAAATTCCGATTTTTTAAACCAATAAATAAATAAATAAATCTATATCTTTATATATAAAAGACAAATACCATGACTCACTGACTCACTTATCACGAAATCTCCCAAACCACTGGGACTAGAAACTTGAAATTTGGCAGGTGGTTGCTTTTTGGGTAGTAGGTGCTCACTAAGAAAGAATTTTGAGAAAGTGGCTGCGAGTCGGGGGGGGGGGGCGAGGAGGGTCAGTCGCCCCCTACTTATTTGGGAAAGATTAAATTTTTATTTCATTTTAGCTCACTGAAACTAGGAATTACAAAAAAGCAATAGTGTTCGGGAAAACTAACTAATTTGTTAATAATTTTTTAAAATTTTATGGTCTACTGCCTATACCCCCAGGTCATTGAATAGTGGGAAAATTACCTTAAATTTTAACGTTTTTCGCAATAACTTCGGAATATATTGTCGCGCACAAATGCTTTTAATTTCATCTTAAAGTTTAAAAAATTAGCTTTTCAATGACACCAATTTTATTTCCATGGAACGTTCAATTTAATTTTAATTAATTTTTTAAAATGTTTCCAAACACAGCAAGACGGAGCTACGGCGTTACTCACGGTTCCTCAAGGTCACAGTTCTATTTATAGCACTGGAGGGGGTGACGGGTTACGATCTAGGGAGAAACGTTGTCCGGTCATAATTCACGTCAGTGGCGGCGAGGAGGGGGGCGGGGGCTAGGAGGGTCATTCGCCTTCTACTTTTTTAGGGAAAGATTAAATTTTGATTTCAGTTTAGCTGCCTGAAACTAGGAATTACAAAAAAGCAATAGTGTTCGGGAAACTAACTAATTTGTAAATTATTTTTTTAAATTTTATTGTCTACCCCTATACTCCCGGGTCTTTTAGATGTCTATAAATTTTTTGCCGCCTCAATTTTTCACCCAATTTGGCACCCACTGGTTGCCACTGGTCCAGCATGTTCCGCTTTCGCGACCACATTCAGTGTTTATAATTCTACCTATAAGGGATATATGAATTGAGTGAAAGTTATTTGAAATGCAGCTTTTCAGTTTCGTTAACTGTGATGCATCGGGCAAAATTGTATCGCTGGCATTTTAAAACTTACGTCTTTATATATTTTACTATCTGCCAAATACAATAAAATATTCACTTTTTGTTCATCTTTCCTGAGTTATCGCGGGTGAAACTGCGACGGGGAATGCTATAATTAATGTAACATACAAAAATAAAAACTAATTCAAACGGGCGAACCAGCTGGTCGCCGAAGGCGGCTAGTAAATAAATAGAGAATCGTAGAAGTTTCAAGATCAGTAAAGTGTACGTCTTACTTATGACTTTGGTATTGAGTATACAATAGGTAAACGTAAATATCTAATATTGTTTTCTTTTAATTTTCTGCTGTAATTAGCATTTTTATGATATTTTCAAAGTTTTATAATATTAGGACCAAAATAACAACCCTAACCCTCTGCTAATAATAAATTCCTGGAGTTTTCTTTTAATAAATATTTATTAACGTTTCAGAAGTAGTTTGTTAAAAGAAATAAAAATAACTGTTATAAAATCATTCTGTTAATGAAATCATTTTAATCAGTGATTGGATGCCTTAACTTTACATTGCACAGTGATTCATGTTTATTTGACTACCATTTTTATCTTTTTTCAATAATTTTGAATAATTAAACAATATACTCTTTCTATATATGAAGATGAGCCGAAATCTGCGGTATTTTTTATGAAATGCATTACATGAAGATTATTTAAAATTATATATATGTGTGTGTTTGGTATCATTTTTTTTGGGGGGGGGGGGTATCATTCAAAATTTATCCATCTGTAGTGTAAAACTCGTGGAATTTCAAACTTTTAGTGGATGTTAAAATTCTAAACAAAATAACATGAAATTGTTTGCTTTTCAGTTACTGCGTTTATCCACATGCGATGGCCATTTTGTCAATGAAAATGCAATCATGCATTATTTTTATTTATGTGCGCATAATACTGGCTATAATTAAAAGCGATTTTTTTAAAATTTGGTGGTATTGAAAAAAATTTTTTAATTGAATATATATGTTTTTTTTAAATCTTTGATATAATATTTTCACATGTTATTGCCACAAAATAGCAAAATTAGGGAAAAAAAGAAACATTGTAAATCTATACAATCAGTAAACTTTAATGTATTACTTTGAAATTAGTTACTTTAATCTATTACTCAGGAATTCACTTTCAAAAGAAAACTTTAAATCTTAAGAAGATTCGTTCGATTAATTTTGAAAATTCTTTAGTTCATATGAAAAACGAAAAATTAAATTTAGATGCAATTTTATTATGTATTTTTCAACAATTTTAGAGAGTATTTTATGTAAATTATAATTCTAATGATATACTGCTAATAGTAATTTTTCAATTGTTTGACTGCTTGCAGTGCTATTGATTTTTTGCTACACTACACTGATCTTGATAAAGAACAAAAGGAAGGAAATGAATATGAAATTATTTAATACTTAATAATAATTCTTAAACCGTGGGTTTTGATCCATATGGTCAACCTAGAGAAATATTAGGATGGTGAACATTCTCACACAACTTCCTTTTCTCATATTCTTTAGCATTTATAAGCAGCAATAGCCAAGATCTTAAACAAGCAATTATCTTCACTTAAAATATCCAATACAACTGGACTATTTTTAATTAATTATTTTTAATTGAAATTACTTACAATTAGTTGATGCTTGATTTTATTATTTGGTTTCAACTTCGAGGTTGTAGCAAAATTTTCTTGACAGACATTAGGCCATAAAAATTATTTTTCGTCTAAAAGGGCTTGCAAGTCAGAAAACTTTAAGATATCCTGATTTAAAAGAATGTTTACCATTCATCGTCTTCTATGTTGGAAAAAATTATTGAAAATTAATGTTTGCAAGTTATTTATTGCAATTAGAATGAGAGTAATTTTTTGTATTTTAAGCTATGTGATAAAATTTAGAATTTGCGCAAATATTTTTCGAATTTTTGAATGGAATACACAATGCACATTTATTATTAATATTTTTTGTGTATATTGTTTATTATCCTTAGGAAAATGTTTCCACCAAGGAACGCTCTAAAATTAATACTTTTATTTTTAAAGATAGAATTCTATTTAAAATGGATTACTTTTTGATTCTTACGAACGAATATAACATTTAATGTTTTTCGGATGTATTTTTCCATGAAAAACCTTTTTCATCGCTTGATTCTGGATAAGGTATACAATATTTTTTCGCTCAAGAAATTACTTAAAATTTAAATTTTAAAAATACTTCAGAAAATTATGTTATTTTTTTTCTGTAAATTCATTTATAATTATATTGCTTTTAATATGGAAGTGTATAATTTGGGGTAAAAACTTATTTGAAAACAAATAAAATTAAGAATGGAATTTTTTGAGAACTATGCTGCTTAAAAATGGAATATGCTTATACATTATTCTTTCTTAAAAAATCCAATAATTGCCTAAATAAGATTCTACAAAAGAGAAAACTATTAATATGAAAGAATAAACGAAAATAATAGAATTAATTTCCAAAGCAAGCCTAATTGCAGGCTTAAAAAATTGCCTAAATGCACATCACAATAAGCGTATTTGGGAAATTTCCGTTTTTTCCCTCCAAATAAAGACTTATCCTACAGCCATCATTGCCTTGAAAATGAAAGAAAATGATTACTTTCTTGCAGTTAATTAAAATTCATAATTATGCGAAGTAATTGGAAGTGATGAACGTGTCAGGCGAATGGAAAGGGGGAAATTAAATGGAATTACTGCAATTGAAAGTCGCTGTCCAGCTAATTTGTTTTGAATAAATAAAAGAGTAAGTGCTTTCCTGGAAAATAACGATGAGAAAAAAACCAAAAAATACGAAACAGAACTTGCATTCGAAACCTCTCTCTAGAAATTAGCTCGAGAAAACCGATGTAAAATTAATTGTGACAGTTCCGCAAAGGATTTGCTGCAAAATCGCCTGTGTGAATTTTATGTTTTCCCGCCAATTAATAATGCACTATCGTTTGTTTTAAGGTAAAAGCAGACGCGTTTTGAAAAGTTAATAATTAGTATTTTTGGATTGATTTAAAATTACCTAATTATTTTAGATGATACTAAGAGCTCTTAACACGTAAATTAAATTAAAACTGCGATGCACGTAGAATTAAACATGTTAGTAACGAAATTCGTTAATCAGGCGAATCTTAATGAAGTTTGAATTCCTTAAAAGGGAATAGCTTTAGAAGTCCTTAATCATGATTAGAATTCTAAGTAAATGGGACAGGAATTTTAAATGTATGCAGTAGTTAGTATTTACTCGAAGAATATTAAATTTAGGATAGAAATTAAGCTACTTAAGAACGCACATATAAATAACGATTCGTACTAAGAAATCGAAATACTCGATTCGTTTTTGATATGATGTCTCGTATTCTTTTTTTTGATAATTGAAAGCGAAACGTTGTAGTCTCTTCTTTTCAAATGAAACATTATAAAAATTTTGTTCCATTCATTCACTGTTAAAATTTTTTAAAAATTTGTCTTCTAAAACTTTTTCTGTATATTGTTATGGCACTTGATTTCAAGGACTGGAACATAATTCATGAACTGATAATGTAATAAAATGAATATTTTTTTTTATAGTTTTTCTTTTTCTGAGAAAATAAATTCAGTATTGTTTCCCATCTCTCCACTGAAATATTAAATAATGTTTTATAGCTTGATAACTTGCAAGTAAATGTTTTATTTGATCTCAAAACATCTAATGAGCTTTTATGACTCCGTAGCAGTGAATTTCAAAAGAAACATTTGCTTTCTTTAGAAAGAATTTTTATTATTTTAAATTATCAGATTTTCTTAAAACTTTTAAATTTAGCACAGGTATGGTTACCATACCTCTAAGAAACGGATAAGGATACGCTAATGCGAATACTAAGAGTCTTTTAACAGTCATCTTCCATCGAGATAGATGTAGTATGTTTGAATCATACATACTATATAATGAAATAGAAAATCTCAAAACAGATTAAATATTACAGCTAATTTTTGATACATTTTTATTACTAAAAGTGTGTCATTAAATTATTTTTTTTTGATAATTAGATTTTACAAGGGAATTCCCTACAATAAATTTGTTTAACTATAAATATTTTTAAAATATAAAAATGGCATTTGGAATATTTCATAACACTTAAATTTTGCGTAAATATTTTTTGACACGATAGTAATAATGAAAATGCAAACACTTGCGTGTTTTGTGCTAATAACTTGAAGACAGTTGCATTTCATCTATTGTATTGAAATATAAGGATCTTTAAGACTAGAAGTCGGCCATTTGAATTCGTATGTGTGACAGAAATCAATAACTAAAATCTTGAGTTCAAAAATTCGTGGCTGAGAATACTGATTATAAAATTTTGTCACTAAATTCTACACATAGGTAGGGATATTCAAGTTTACTTGGACATCCTTGGGTGTTCCATTCCATTAAGATATCGAAAGGGAATAAGAATATATTAACACAATTTACTAGTATCTTCTTACAGAATAATGATGCTATCTATTCTCTTTATAATGGCCGCCATACCACTTACGATATGCAGAAGACTGCTTGTAGTACCATTTATGCGAGTTTATAACATTCATGTGACTTTCTATATCTTACCGAAAATCTCTAGAATAAATTGGAACTTTAATTCCATACTCCTCTTCCAGTGCCGTTTTTTGTATGATCTGCTGCGGTATTTATGAAATATTAGAAGAAATAGCTTTCAGTTACAATCCAGTATTGACATTTTTGATCAAACATTTTTATCTTTTGCCCACTATAGTATAATTGCTTTTCTAATGCTTTCTTGAATGGACACGGTTTACTTTCTTCTCCCACATTTGCCTATCTCCCACTGTTTGGGGGATATTCTAAGTGCAAGGGCTTGCAGTGGTGTTAAAGTTTCAATCCAATACCTCACTGAAGCACTGAAAATGCCTATACTTGTTGTTATTTTAAAGAAAACTTGATTAACATCAAATTTAGTTTGTGCATATAATGGTTTGCTTTCTGCCTCACTTTCAGAGAATGTTCTCACTGAATTAAAATTGAATATTCTTCGTCTTCGGAAAAGAATTTGTAAATAAAGCAAAAACTTTTATTATTCTAAAATAATCATTGCAAATATAAATTGTATACTAAAATATATAGGTAGAAATCAAAAATAAATAGTAATGCTATAGGCAAGAATTGTACGACCAATAGCACTTGCATATATATGGCTCTACGTACTCAAGTAAAAATACAAACATTCTTTGGTTGAAATATACATATAATTATAAACAATAGATTTACGCTAATTAAAACCGATTCCAGAAGAGTTTCGGAAATTCGGAAGATATTTCTATACTAGATCAATCTGAAAATAACATTTCTTGATAAAAAGGTAATAGATGTAGATAAATTCTTTCTGGGGAAAAAACATCTTAAAAGTCAAGTACTGCAAAGCTTCAGATACAGTTCGGCTATGGATGCACTCAATAAATTCAGCATGCTCTGGTTGAAGAAATCGGCTTGGATGAAAGGGCTGAGATTAGCAAACAAGTGATGAGAAAAATTGTATGGTGCTATTCAGAAGACGAGAAAAATTGTGAAGAAAAATATCCACATATAAAAGGATATTTTAAATGAAAATTAAAATAAACAAGTGAATCAAACTTAATTAAATACAAGCAGTTAAATCTTATTGAATTAAAATTAAACAAATAATGACAATTAAGCGAAATAAACGAAAATGTAAGCACAAAAAGGATAAATGATTATTGAAAATAAAAATCAGACAAATGATAAAACATTTAAAACTAAAATAACAATAACGGTAGAAATAACACCAAAAAATCAATTAAAATTTTTAGTACAATGGAAAAAAATTAGTTTTTTTATTTATTTTTTTCAATTAACGTTTTTTCTTTTTTTCACGTGAATAATATTCATCTACAGTGATAATTTTAAAATCTTGGACAAAATGTACCAATAATAGTTCCGGTAAATATGATAATTTCCGGTAAAAGTATTAAAAAATCATTCCGGTTAAAGAAATTGGATAAAAATTGTTCATACATTTTAGACTTCACACAGCTTTATTTCAGTGAGAAATACCACATCGTTTAGGATATTACTTGTTTAACTTATTTATTCTAATGTGAAGTCGGATAAATGTTGCATTTATCTTTAAATTTATTTCGTAATACTAGCTTAGTTAGATGAATGTTCCTTTCTGAAACTAAACAGTGCTATATTAGTCTGGGCATCGTAATCGTAAACTGTGGTCAGGTAATAAGGATGACTTTAGATGGCATTCCTCTCTTCATATTCATTCCCATAGCACACCAGAGGAAGAACATTAGACCTCAACGAATTTAACATGCACCAGGCATGCGAAAACGGTCATGCCCTATTAGCACAAGATGCTACGATGTCACCACCATGTTGATACGATATTCTGAAGGACGCTCTCACTTATGCGCGGGCGCAGGGGACAGCGAAAAAAAAAACGCGCATAAGTGAAAAACCACAAAAGGGAGTTTAAAAGTGAAACATTAACACAGTGTACATGTATTGTTAATTAATACTATGTATATACTACTGAAAAATATAAATAAAATTAGTTTCAAAATGGAAATACGTATATAACTTCCGTTAATTATTTTTTAAGAACACAAAGAAAATTGAAATGCTCCCGACTTTTTAAAATCTCTCTTAATGTCGATTCTGGGACGTTAAAATGATCCGCTAAAGCTTTTTTTTGAGGTGCAAGGATTTTCTTCGAATTTTTTAATAACATCCATTTTAAACGAAAGCGACAATTTCGTTCTTTTCTCCATTTTAAAACGTAACCATCTAATCAAAACTCCAAAGATGGTTCTTTCGTTAGCGATCAATGCCACGTGGTAAGTACCGTACTAACCTCTCTAATTGACTGCTGTATAAATGCGACTTTTACTGACGTCAAACACAAGAACCTCCATGTACACACCTGTGTGTAAGTTAGAGGAATGCATTCCTGGAATCTGAACAATAGAGGAAGGGCAAGGGAATGCACTCTTAGAAGCAGATCAAAAAGGGTTTTTGTTCTGTTGAAAAAAAAAACTGTTTGAACTAAGAAAATTTTTGCGACGCGCATAAGTGAGAGGTGCTTGCTTTTTTAATGCGGCGCATAAATGAATAAGAGTTATCATTGTTTTCCATATTCCTGGCAGCGACCGCTAAAAAAACGCGCATAAAAGAGAGCGCGTGCAAGTGAGAAGTCACTGTAAGAATAATATAAGGCATCGTGTGCTAATAGGGTGGAATCGGGTCTAAAATCCACGACGCTCAGGAGCAGACGGTCACTCTAATGTTTCCTCCGAGACAGCAAAATGGAATGCCCTAGATTCACTGTTTTTATTCATGTTTAATGAAGCAATATCTTTCAGCGTATGAAAGGTTCTTATAATTAAAGTTCGCGTGTTTAGAAGGCTCTGGAGTCAATTCTATGGCTCGAAACGAAACAAATTTCACTACAATGTAGCACAAGTGATGCGTTCTATGAAAGCAAGTAAAAGTAGTGTGAGGTAGTGGACTGTGTGAGGTAGTGTTACGTAAACACGTTATGTTGAGCGAGAAAAGACTTTACTTTCGGAACTGAATTTCGGCAGCGTTTCTTCTTGAACTAAGTAAAAAACTCAAATGAACTATTCAAATTTGCTTCAGTAATAAGAAAATCTTCAAATCTCACCTTAGATAATGACACATTGCAACCTATTGAGGAAGTTTTTAATTTTTTCTTCTTTTTCTCCGGTTTTCACAAAGCGCATCAATTCTACTAAATATTAATGAAGTTTTGTTTCATTTAGAATCCTAGAATCGGCTCTAGGGTCTTCTTAATAGGTGAAATTTAATTAAAAAAACCCTGTGCAACTTAACCATGCAAAATTTCCTTGCACTTTTCATCTGATATAACATAAGGCTGTAATGAATTTCTCAATTTATCGTCTAAATATTTATATCATTTTAATAATAGTGAGCTAAAAGTGTGTGTAAATCATGTATAACGATATAAATATAATTTTGTCGTTTAGATTCTGTTAAGCATGCAGCTACCAAATTTGATGAAAGATTTTTTTTGCAAAAAGTAAAAGCATCTCTTGCTACTTTTAACGAAATTTTGTTATTTTTTCTGATGATATATGAAAGGAAGTTATAATAGGAATAAAAACAGTGCTTACTCTGTTTTGAAAATCATAAAATTTTTTAAATAAATGAAATCTTTAAATCAATTATTCTAAATAAATTAACATATTCTTAACTTATTTTTTCCAGCCTAGTTTCCTAATATTCTGGAACGCCCCAACACATACCCCATGGAGTAAGAGCGTGGTACTTTCTCAAACACCTCTTTCGCAGTTATCTATTGAAATTTGTGAAATTCCTTTCAGAGCCACCATACATATTAACCAGGAAAACACCTTTATCCACAAATCCAATAACGGTTCACCACATAAACAGACATTCAGGAAGAAGAAGAATCACGAATGCTGAGTTGAGGCGTCACCCACATTATTCCTAGAAATCTCAAGATCAAAGCTAATATTTTCTCGTAATGAACATTCGCTTTCCCAACTCAATAAAATGCAAACCCCGATATCACGCAGTTTGGAAAAGGAATTCAAGCTCGACCTCTGGGGGAGCAAACCGCCATCAACAAACAGATCCCGCTTTTCCAATTCATTCCGGAGAAAACGGCACAGTCCCAAATTTAATAAGACCGACACCAACGTTAATCAATTATCCTGCCTTCTTTTGAAAAGGAGTTGAAAAGCAACATCAAGAATTCTTAATCCTTCTTTTTCATTCGGTGGAAATACATATCCTAATATATATTCCGTGCCAAATAAGCAAGCTTAATTCCCCAGCGAATACGACAGAAAATTTTAACGGTATGAATACCCCGCCGTATTCATGAAGTGCGTTTACCTTCGCTTTGTTGTGTTTTTGTTCTTCATTCTATTTAGAATTTTTTTGCTTCTTTGCTGTCTTGTTCCTGCAAAATCGACTCGCTTGAATCATCAGGTTGTTGCTGCCTTTAGTGTGTTTATACCAGAGAGGTTTGCAGATGCAGCCTCCAAATTATTGATTTGCCGGCGGAGGTAAAAGATTCGAAAACACATGAATTATTTAGATTCATTTTTAGTTTCAGAATAATTGATCAAAAAAGATAGTGTGGATGAAGGGAGAAAAAAATGGCTGCGCGATTTTTTTTCTTTTCTTCTTCTTTTAACATTAAAGTAATCGTCTTTTTTATTCGATGCATATTATTTTCTTTTGATTCTCTTTTTAAGAGGCCGAGTATCCAGCTAAGTATTGGCAGAAATATTACTTCTGGTGGTTTTGTGAAGATTTTAGCTGAGGAATATCGAAGATTTTGAGGTTCTTATTAGTTACTCGTATTTTTTAAAAAAGATGTATGCACTGGCAAAGAGGATTTAAGAGCATTCTTAGCTGGGATTAGATTAAGAGAATTCTAACAGAGTAATTCTAATTTCCTATTTTATATAAATCCAAAATTTCATTGTAATCAGCAAGTATGCAAATGTATGGGCTATGATCTAAGGAGGCTGAAAAATTAAAAATATCGTGAATATTCTCACTTTGCTTTCCTCTAAAACTCTTTGATAAGACTGTCACTTATTGCATGAGGTCAAGAATGATTGTGTCTATCTTTTAGTTCGAACAAACTCAATTTACATCAAAGAAATTTCTCTGAGAATGTACACGGTTGCGTTTTTCACTTATGGTTTGAAACTTATATATTTTTAATTTCACTATTTTAATGTTTGAAGACAATAACTTAGGAAACTATTATTCGAAAAAAAAAACAATTTTTAACTCCATGTGAAAATTAAAATAAAGTTTATTCAAGATATCAGTTTGTTTCCGTGCTAATATTTCTATGAACCTTGCAATTTAAAAAATATATTTTTAATTACATTCACGATAACTTACACGCAAATAAATATTTTTAATATTTTCACTCGACGGAGTGGTAAATCTTTTGTACGTAAATGTAATAACTAAAAAACGTTGCGCGGAATACTATTTATTTACCTGCGGGTTGTCACTAACATCCATGGAAAATAGTAATATATTCAGTAAATGTAAGTGACAATGCACGTGTAAATAAATCTAATATTTAAAAATGTACATACTATTTTCATTAAATGTGGATAGTAATGCGCATGTAATAGAAATCACTGAATTCATGACGCTTTTTTATTAGCTTTATAATAAAATGAAGAAAGTGGAATATGTATTTTAGAACAGTATCTTTTCTATTTGGCAAACAATCTTTCAAATTCAATACAGAAGTGTAATTTTTCAAATACAGTTCTACATTGAATTACAAGTTCTTAATTCAATACAGAACTGTAATTTTTCAAATACAGTTTTGCATTGAATTACAAGTTCTTAATTCAATACAGAACTAAATTTTTCAAATACAGTTCTGCATTTAATTACAAGTTCTTAATTCAATACAGAACTGTAATTTTTCAAATACAGTTTTGTATTGAATTACAAGTTCTTAATTCAAAACAGAACTGTTGTTCTGAACTGAAGTTATTTCAATTCAATTGCAACTTTATAATACAGTACTGTATTTCACCCACCTTGCTCACTGCCTTTTTGAATTGAATTATCGAGCTCACGTACAGATAAACACGTAGACGTAAAATCCAAACAGTTTCTCCGACTCAGTGAGGTCTAAAACATGGAAATTCATCAAAATCTGGAGGTTGAATTTTCTGATGATTACATACTACATACACAAGATTTTTTAAAAATTTTTTTTAATCACAAATTTTTTTTGAAAAAAGAGATTAAGGGACATAAGCGGTCACACATACTTCTCAAAGATGAACAGGGAACCAAATTAATTTTTGACATTCAAAAAATACATGACGTAATCGGAAGACTCAAAAAGCAGCGGCAATACAGTTCATAGAGTCAGCTTTTATCGAATCAGAGTTAGGGCAGGAATTTCAAACTTCTTACTTTTTGATCGTCGTCCGACGCATCTGATTCAAGAATGTAGGATGATGCATTTAAACAAGTTCCCAGGCAGACGACATTGGGATTTTATAACTTAGTAGATGAAAGAGTGTAAATCTGGGATTTTAGAACTTAGTAGATCAAGGTGTGTAAATCTGGGATTTTAGAACTTAGTAGATCAAAGTGTAAATCTGGGATTTTAGAATTTAGTAGATCAAAGTGTGTAAATCTGTGATTTAAGAACTTAGTAGATCAAAGTGTGTAAATCTGGGATTTTAGAACTTAGTAGATGAAAGTGTGTAAATCTGGGATTTTAGAACTTAGTAGATGAAAGTGTATAAAGCTGGAATTGCACGTCTTATCTTCAAAACTAAGTACAGTAAAGAACCGTTTATACATCTTTCAAGGGACTGACATAAAACGACGTATAAATGAAAAGACATATAATAGAAATTTTAATAAACAGCTTTGATTATGCAAATTTAATGCTGCTAATGAAACTACATTTAAAAGTAACAATTTAAATTATTTAAATATAGTACCTAGTGCATTATTACATAGTATGAAAATAAAAATTAAATTTTAAAATAAGAAATGTTTAATAAAAATAAAAAATTATATCTTTATTGCATATCTTGAGTACTAAATACACATTTCTTATTTTATACGATTTATGGGCAAGCAGGTAGAACTTTTTTTTAAAATATAGGGAGGAAAATGATGTTAACCCCTACTTTCTACCCATCTGTAATGGAAACGGAAAAATAATGACCAGGGAAGAAAATCTGCGAATTTTAGAGAAGTTGAAAACGATTTATAACCGAAGCTTTGTGTCGTATAAGTGAAGTACTTTATAATTAAAATGGTTGAGAATGAATTGGGACTGTGATGAAAGGACGTATAAATGAGAAACGTATAAACGGTGCTTTACTATAATTTGTAACACTTGTTCAAAGACCAAATTAGTGAAAAACTTGGACGCTGTTTTCATAAAATGGTTGCCATATTTTCTTTGTTAATACTCTTTTGGAGATTGTCATATCTTATCCAATTATAATTACCTTACCTGGAAACTAAATTAGTACTTTTAATATGAACAAATAAAGAATATAATTTTTCATTCCTGATCTGCACAAACGGAACGAGACAAATTCTCCATTTAAGTTTTCCGCTATTTCGAATTAAGAGAAGAATAGGCATTAAAAGAACAAGAAAACCATTATTTGAGCAAAATAGAGAACAAATTCCTAATTGGAAACACAAATGGCAGCCTTGCAGTTTTGGCACCTATTCGTATCAAAAATCTCTTACTGTCCAAGAGTAGTAATACTGTCAAGAATTAAAACTTCATCCATACATTGGTTTGATTTTATATTCTGGCACAGCATCGAAGCAGGTTATGTTTCATACAAGCGAGATTGGGATGAATCATCCATTTGTAGTTCAAATTCTTGTAATTTAACCAATCTAGTGAAATATCATTCCATTAAACAAAACACAAAAACTAAGTGTACAATAATAGAAACAAGCAATATCATCATTTCCAAATCTGATCATGTTTCCGAAATATCTATCATTCATCTGACTTTACCGAAGGTTCTGACCTAAAGTCGGAGCACACCCAACTTATCAACGTTGATCCATCAACCCTCCCCGAAGACCCACCGCCCTCCGTTGAAGGGATCTATCAACTCATCAAATTTCATCTATTCTTAGTGGCCCTCTTAAACTCGAACGGATTACCTCGGCTTAGAAACGAGCGCATCCCGCTCGCTGACTCCTACCCCTTTGCCTCGGAATGGATACGCCGATTCTCACGAAGGGCTGATCTCTTCCAGAGTAGAGGGTGGGGGAGGTCCTAATCCCTCGGGATCGTTAACGAAGGGGAAAGACTATTTTGCATAAGGTGACGTCTGATCTCTTTTCTGAGAAGGATTAAGCATTTTCAGCGGTTGTGAAGATCTCAAATAGAAATCTACAGTTTAGAAGGGTAATTACGCGTCGAATTGGCAAGAGAGATCCTGTTCCTCTGAAGCCTTTGTCTTTGTTTTGAGATCGGAATTCTGATAAAGTTTATTAGATATTAAACTTAATTAGATATTGTTTTATTAGTGTGGGTAGAAGGTTTATAAATACTTGTGTTATGCTAGTAACAGAATAATAAATAACGTGGCATTTTAATTTTATTTGTATTTCTATTTTATAAGCTATTTATCTTCTATCTATATATTTATCTTTATCTATAACCTTGTTCACCAGGGTTTCTTTCAAACAACAGGTTGGACCCCAATGTGGTATTTATAATGCTATTTGGGTCTCGAATAGTTTTTCAGTATTTTCTGTGACATTTTCAAATTACTCGGTACTAAATTTGGAAAATCATTTTGACTTGAATACTAATTTCAAATTTTTGAATAATTGTACTAAATTTAATTTTTTTTACGTAGCTATAATTATTGCTTCGTTTTCTTACATATTTTTAATTTTGGGTCTGTTAAAACAGTTTTTACTGAAAATGATGGTTTATAAGCTTTCCACATCCACAAAGATGTGAGAGAAAAACCTTTATGAAGTTCCGTTCTACACCACGATTATTAACTCTTTTTTTATTATTTATTTATATCTAAGGTTTGTCCCTGTTTAAAACAGTGAAAAAAATTTCAGGAACCAAGCACTGTTCAAAAATTCTAAGTAAAAAGTAAATAAAATAGACCATTGCTGGATTAATTATTGATATGCAAAAAGAAATTTTGATTCACACAGTTATTTGAAAAATTTTAACGACATTTTTTGTCAGAAATCAAGCCAATTTTCATAGTCACTTTTGCAAGCTTATTCTGTGACGGATCTGATGGAAACACACACTGATTATTTTATATATAACCCAAACACATTCTTGTATGCGTCTTCATTCAAAACTCAAGTTGAAAAAGTCTTATACAACACTAATATCCACAATCCACACGAACTGATTTGTGTATTACAACAGAAGGCTAGGCTACGTTTATTTGTAATCCATTCTCTTAAGCCTTACCAACAGAAGATATTC
>BGPR01007227.1:0-13232 GCA_013235015.1 Araneus ventricosus | reverse complement strand
GCCACCGGAAACCGAGGGGAGCAAACAATCCTGGCCGAAAAAAAGAAAGCACTGGAAAACCGGAAACAAAACATGTCGGCATAGGGGTGGAGGACACAAAGGGAATAGTTGGGCAACCACCGCTACTTAATCACGAACGTCCTCCCGCAATTAAGATGGGGGTGGGAAGAAAGGCTAATCTTTGCTAACCCTCTGCTCTTCCCCACCTCCATACATGACACGGGGAACTAGGAGCAAGTTCGATTGGAGATATTTCCTGCTATTTTTTTCTTCTCTTCCCTCTTCCGTTGTCTCTCTCTATTTTCGCTCCTTCTTTTCTGCGTTTGCTAACTTGGATGCTGAATTTTCTCCGAAGAAAGAAGTTTGGGATTATTTTAACTTTTCATGTTTCCTTTGGTATATTTTTGGACCTTTTTTTGGTACATTTTAGTGCGTTTGAATGAGTTAGAAGTAGGGATGGTAAAAACCTACCGGTTTAAACCGAAAACCGTTTTTTTTCTGTTAACCGGGTTTTTTTCGTTATTTTTTTGCCCCGGTTGTTTTTTTTTAAATCCAAAAACAGTGGGAAAAATCGGGTCAGAAGATAGGCTCGATTTTAGGTTCGACTAGACTAAAATTTACCAAGTTATAAAGCTTTGAATTTCATCATCTTAGGCCAATCACCGACAACCCCTTCCTCGAGGGTCTGTTGGTTGGCGGATTACTGAAAGAGTCTTTATGAACGGATAAATATTGGCTAATGGATTGATCTCCTACAAAAACAATACTAATAAAAAAATTTTGTCTGCAAACGGCGTCTGTTTTTTGTAGCCAAAAAATATTTATCTTTAGTCGGAAGTTCTGTGGCGTCCGAAAGATTATTATATACGTTGAATGTTGTTTCCGATGAGAGCTGTCGACTCGAGGATCAACACATTGCTGAAAGAGTCTTTATGAGCATATTAGATGATAAGTATTGGCCAATGAATTAATTTCTTGCGAAAACAATGTTAATAAAAATTGTTGTCTAGAATACTTACTTATTGCAATAATTACTCATTTATTATTATTGTATATTGTATTAATTACTTATTTATAATCATTGCTTATATATTAATTAATTATTGTATTAATACTTACTTATTGTATATTATTATTATTAAAAAATTCTGTCCAAAAACATTGCTTTAAAAAAACGAAAACTAGTTTAAAAAAAATGGTTATTTTGAGCGATTTTAACCGCCCGGTTAAACTGGAGGTGAAAAAAAAACCGGTTTAACCGAAAACCGTTTTTTTTTTCAATAACCGCCATCCCTAATTAGAAGATGAAAACTTAAAAAAATACAGGGTTGTCCGCGAGCTCTTGTTGCAAAAAAGAAGGGAGACACAGTACACAGAAAGATCGAAAAATATCTGCCAGTAGCACGAGGGCATAATGTGATTTGTTTTGCCCTTCATCATATTTGGCTTTAAAATGTGGCATAAATGCATTAATAATGTTCTTCCATAGGGTCTCCTAAGACTGCCTCCAGAGATATGTGTGCCTCCCTTTCCCCTCCTCCGTCTTTACGCCATTATAGTTGCCATAGAATTTAAGAGTCGTAGTTCATTCATACGCAGGGCCGTCTTAAAAAATCTCAGTGGCCTGGGCTAGAGATAATTTCAACCCAATCGAAATCGTAACTAGGAATCTGAACGCCTGTGGCTTGAATAAAATACCTACCTAATAAAATAATTGACGATCAAAGAGAAAGAGAGAGAGAGAGAGAAAAAGTAATCTGTTCTCGGATGACTGTTTTATAATTTGAGAAATGGGAGTTTTTTCATATTTAAAATTATAATTAAATAAATTTTTTGGTTCAAAATTAAAAAAACCGGTTTAGTAAATTTTTAAGCGCCTTTGGCTCAGTAGTGCCCCTGGGCTGCAGTCCAATCAGCCCACTGGATAAGAAAGTCTTGTTCGTACGGCCGGAAAAGGAAAGCGTTACTCATCCCTTTTAACTCTTTATTAGAGAAAAATAAGACTAGAAAAACTAATTTAT
This sequence comes from Araneus ventricosus, assembly GCA_013235015.1. Taxonomy (NCBI): domain Eukaryota; kingdom Metazoa; phylum Arthropoda; class Arachnida; order Araneae; family Araneidae; genus Araneus; species Araneus ventricosus. The sequence continues at coordinate 11,211 of BGPR01007227.1, read as the reverse complement.
GGGCACTATGCCATTCTCACCACAGAGACAGTTAAAGAAGCTACCCAGAATGGTATAGCCACCAATAGGCTTTGTTACACAGCAAAACCACTATAGAAAAATTTGTCAAGAAATGATACTGCAAGATCTTATATGGAATCAGCAAATGTCTTGATAGCATTTATTTCACGGATGTACAGAGGAAGAGTGCATTCAAGTCTGGGAGGCGAGGAAACCGTGCCAAAGTCGGCCCTGTCCAAACCATCGCAGGGTATACGGCGTGGTGGAAAGGATCTAGAGGTGTGAAAGAATTCAGGATTTCCCTGTAATGTGCTGGTGGCTTCCATTCACGCAGTAAGGAGGATGGATGAAATAACCGAGCAACAGAACAAAATTATTACCTCAAACTGAGCATATCTTTAATCTCTACTTTGGGGTTTTTTGGCTGTAGACCAAGAGAGATCTGAATTTATTTTATGAACAATAACCACCAGCCGATTTCCAGCATTTGACTTCCAGCTTAGCATATTGTATCGTTGGCGCTATAAACAAATTGTGACCCTAGGCTCCATGGCAAATATTCTTCCTCTTTCTGTAAACCACTATCCATTCTTATTTTTCTTAAGAGTTTGTGGATGATCTGTGTATTACATAGGTTTGTCTGAAACAGTATATCGTCGCTTAACAAGCAACGCCACCTATCTCCAATTCCAAACAATTAAGATAGGTAGTGTTGCTTGTGAAGCGACATGAAGAATAGAAATGGTGGATGGATTTGATCAGTTCTGCCAAATTATTAAAGAACTGAAATTATTATTCTATAAGTTATTGCCAAACTTATAGAATTTTCTAGAAAATTCTACTGTCTCTGTTTTGGTTACATTGGTATACCGCTTCATTTTAACAACTTTTTTCTGCAAAGCAAAAATTGTAAAAGCGAAAAGATTTTAGCAATAAGGTGGAGATTGTTGGTTGTCTAGCCCAGAGACATATAGATTTCAGGCTTCTCTAAACTCCTATCTACTTCAAACTGCTCTCTTAATATTCTTTTTATTTAAGCAATCCCGAATACACGAAAAGGGAGTTTTTTTTCTCCTTTTCTTATAATAACGGCTGTTTCTTCTGTTTTAAAATCTACTTTTCCCATCCATACCTTCATTTTGAATATCTCATATTTTTTTTGTAAACATTCCTCCTCTCATTTTAACGCATTAAATAAAAATAAAACGTTAATAAAAAGAATTAAAATAAAAACTATGACTGTCATTTCAACTGTTGGGAAAGAAATCTAGCTTAAATAAAATGTAATAGGGAAATTTGGAATAGTAGAAGAAATCGTTTTTTTTCTTTTATTGTACAATACTTGAAAGGGAATAAAGATATTTTTGCTAGAGAACGAAGTACACTAGACTATTCCAGTTGATATATCAGTTGTACCTGAGAAGAAATATTTTAAAGGAATTGTATTGACGTGCATTTACTTTCTCTTAGTAACGCATTCATAATGTTCCTTTTTTTATTATTACCACGTTTTTATTAACTCGCTTTCTTGTCTGTCTGTCTGTCTGTTCGGTACAAATCTTGCGATCGATTTTAAACTAACTTCCCGATGAGCTGGAGACTTGAAACTTTAAACATAGTTCAGAACTAGATGACAATGCATTATTAATTCGCTTTCTTGTCTGTCTGTCCGTTTGTCTGTCATTTCATATTTTGCATGACGCATCCGCAGTACGTTTTTCATTATATCTCGAAAACTATTATCATTACAGACTTGTTTCTTGGGTATATGGATGACCCATGGGATCAAGGAAGCACCCCCATATTTTAGCCATATCTTTGCGCATGCGCAGTACGTTTTTCATTATATCTTGAAAACTATTAACATTAAAGACTTGGTTCTCGGATATATGGATGACCCATGGGATCAAGGAAGCAACCCCATATTTTACCCATATCTTTGCGCATGCGCAGTACGTTTTTCATTATATCTCGAATACTATTAACATTACAGATTTGATTCTTGGGTATATCGATGACCCATGGGATCATCGAAGCACCCCATATTTTAGCCATATCTTTGAGCATGCGCAGGACGTTTTTCATTATATCTCGAAAACTATTAACATTACAGACTTGGTTCTTGGGCATAAGGATGGCCCATGGGGCCATCGAAGCACCCCATATTTTGGCCATATCTTTGCGCATGCGCAGTACGTTTTTCATTATATCTCAAAGGTCTCTGCGTCACATAACTTTCTTTTTCAGGAAAATAACAATTTTTTATTTATGATCAGGTGAAGAGAAACTGAAATAAACCTGAAATTTGCCACATGTCTCCGTCATAATCTCATCAAGATGTTTAAAATCGATTGCAAAATTTCACACACAGATAACTAAAGAGGAGAAAATAATTATTTAAAAAAATAAAAATTTTAATAGACCACGTTCTTAAAACGGACTAAAAAGTATAAAATAATTTCTTCTAGCCCCATACAGATTTAAAACAAAAAACGTGGGGCGCATGCAATATTTAATAGTAAGGAGTGTAGGGAGTAGCTATCGTTGAGAAAACTCACACAACAGTTCATATCATTTCCATTGCAATAAAATTGTTAGTGACTGAAATAAACTATTTATACATCAATTATCTATTACATGCGCCCCACGTTTATCGTTTTAAATCTGTATGGGTTTATAAATCTGTATGGGGCTAGAAGAAATTATTTTATACTTTTTAGTCCGTTTTAAGAACGTGGTCTATTAAAATTTTTATTTTTTTAAATAATTATTCACCTTGTAAATAATACAGTAAACTTACTTAAAAATGTTCAGCACTTAATAATGGGAAAATAAAGCAATAATCAGATCGTGTAGTGTTTTCATCGCAAGAATAAAATGGATTATTCTAGCATAGGAGAAATTCTATTGTTAGTAAAAAGGACGCCATGAGAAAATGAATACGTTCTCCGTCAGTTTGAGTTTAAGAACGACTGAGTCTCTTTTTGAAGATTAGATTTATTATCTTTCTATCACTTTCACATTTTTAGTCATTTGCACCTAAATATGCTTATATTTTTTTTTTGGGAAAGTATATTGTTTCATCTGGTGTTCCTTAATTGAGTTTTGATCGTATTACTCTGTTGTTTCTTGTTAAGATGTCATGAGAATCAGTTTTGTTGCAATGATATCTTCTCAGCCCATATACTTCTAATCTGAGAAATATATTTGTTAAACATACAAAACAAAAATTCTATTTAGTTCGTATTAATAAACTAGAAAATCACCCGTCATGAATTGCCTCTTCATTCGAGAGATTTCCCGTCAAATTTGACGTGTTTAAATAGATATATATGCGATTGAAATGCTTAACATTGATTGAAAACAAATAAAATAAACATATGTTTTATAACAGGAAATATTTTTTTATTTAGATATTTCTTTATTCAAAAAACCTCTTGGTAAACAACATTCAGTGTGAAGTATTTTTCGTTGTTTAACAATTTTATTATAATTCAATAACCATGAAATTCTCAGCTTGTCAAACGTAAATCAAAATTTCAAAGAAATTCTTTTTCGAAATTCTAATCAAAACAAAGCACTTCTCTGATTGTCAAACGTTGCCAACAAATATTATCAAATTATAACATCACGATTGCAATAAATAATCAGATGCATCTTGGTGTCCAAACTATATCACGCGCATGATATACCACTGATGTAATTTACTACTTTCTATTGAAAAACGGAAATTAATTTGAAATATATGATTAATATAACTTAAAATTCTCGAGAACTATTTATCATAGCGAGATAAATTTTTTTTATCAATGAATAGAAAATTTTATTTCATTATTTTAGAGCTATTAAATTTGAAATTAGAACGACAATGACTCTTTTAAATTTAAAATTACTGAAATTTAGGTTATCTAACAATGAAATAATGTTGTTTAACGTCTCGCAGTGCTATGGCGCGAGTTTTATTGTTGGTGACGTCAGAGCGTTACCGAGAGACAGATCTGGGCTATTATATTAGTAATAATTCTAACATGCAGCGTTAAATGTTAAATCTTCTGAATTTTTGCTTAATAAAAAGATCAGTATTTGATAGAAGATTAATTGCATTGAAATGTTGGTTTAAGCAAACGTTAACATGACCATTATTTATGTAGATGCATAATTTTCTACCTACCAAATTAATTCTGGAGCACAGGTCTAAGACTGCACCAGAAGACAGGTCTATTTCTAGTGGCGTAGCAAGGATAAGTGGTGCCCGGGGCGTGATATATTTTTTTCGCTCACAACCATAATCCGTGTAAATTGCGTCCGGGTCATGATATTATTTTTGGTGCCGTAATCACATTTGTAGTAGTAATAGGGACCCACACCGACCCAGCCTATACTAAAGGGTGTAAGGCGTTTAACAAAGCGGTGGGGAAACGTGTTTTGCAGAATAGAAACTCGGGAAATTTCTCAGAATGGAGGAGGTCAGGTACCAATCAATAACTCGAGAGACCCCACACCAAGAATCTCGCAATCTATAGTTTTAGGAGCACTCCATCATAGTTGCACTGCTGGACTGAGTCGCTCTATGCTTCAGATCTAAGCTCCATCTGAAAACACACCATCGTGTAAAATCAAATACAGAGTAATCATATTTGGTTTAAAAAGTGGCATAAAACGCTGTAAAGTTTTATCTTCATGGCGCTCTTAAAATTGGCACCTGGGGCATATATAACCCCTTTGCCCCGTCGCTATACCAATGTCTGCTTCACTCTGAGAAGAAAGGTTTATTTTCATCCAAATGATTGATCCCATGAAGAAATAAAATTAAGTAATATGTATTAAACCAACAGCTTTTTTCGCTCCAATTTTAAAGAAAAATGTTCACAAAAAAACAATCAAAGAAGGTAGATTAAACTGAAAGAAAAAAATTAGGGAACTAATTGAGTGATAGTCAGTTTGTTCGGAAAGATGTAAAAGTGTAGGTTATACTTCTTTCTTAATATCCATTTCTAATCACAGTTAGTTAAAAACGAGTTGTATCTTTTTTTTGTTTAAAACCCACATCGGTCTGGCCTACCCGGAAGGGTGTAAGGCCTTTAGAAGACCGGTGGGGAAATATAAAAGCGATACAAGAATATCAATATCACACGACACACACAAAAGCATCACAAACACAGCACAGAACGTTACAAACATTGCAAAAAAGGGACAACAACAAAATAAATAAAGTAATCTAAAACACACTCACAAGAAAAAAACAATATGCCACTGACTCGATATTACACTTGGAGAGAACCATAAATTAATTGAATTTTGTTTGATTTTTATCACCAGATCTGGAATCAACATTAAAAATATTCAAAACACTCAAAAGGAGGAGCCCTTAGTATGCATCCAAATGAGCAAAATACAAGCTTAGCACAACACACCAGTAAAAAGAAGGAGGCAATAAAATTTTTTGTGGAGTATCAAACGAGTTGTATCATCAGATGGAGATGGTTTATTGATTAGTTTTCCTTCCTGCTGCCTTTCAGCAGTTTCAAATTGCCAATTATATGGAGAACTAAAATTGCCATTTGAATGGAGAATTAAAATCGGCAGTTGAAAGGTAACAATAGCTATAATTATAAACAATCACGCAAGTATTATATAAATGAAGATGTTTGCAATCGAATTCATTCTCGTGTCGGTTTTTATTTGACCTAAAAATGGTGGTGGTGAGAGGCATTAAGTTAGTTTAGTACACAGTTAAGACTTAAGTGGTCAATTTCAACTGTGAACCGTGTAGGAGTTTAAAAAAACCCAAATTGTTGAGATAGAATTTGGACATATATTTAAAAGTTTCCAAAAACAATTATTTGATTTATTGTGTATTATTTCTTTGCGATAAAATAATTATATTTTTATATCCAGGTTTTTAAATTTTTTCTCTTCATTCCCATGAATTTTAATTTCAAATTTGTATTAAATAAATTATAAATATATTTTTCCAGTAACAAAAACTTGCTGAACTAACAAAAAAATAAATTAAGATTCATTATAATCGCACAAATTTAAATATACGGTTCAATATTCCAGAGAATTTTTGTTCAGACTTATTTACATCTGAAAATTAAAATAATATTTTTTTGAAGTCGCTATCACAAAAAGTATTATTTTAAGAATAATTACAATTTTTTTACTTTGAAAAATGATGTTCCTATTATAATTAGAATTTGAAAACTGACTAAAAGAATGATCTTAGACTTGTTAGTAGCCTAAAAAAATACCTGAGTTTAAAATCAATATAATCAAATGAAACGCCTGATGCTTTCTTACTTCTCTTCCAAAAACAAGATGGCGTAATCATTTTTTCTGAAAGTATTTTTTCTCCCTTCTTAGAACTGAAAGTCATACTTTATTTGTTCAAAAAAAATCTTATAACTTTTTTTGCTTTCTCCCTTGCTTCTTTCTTAACGAAAGAATTGTAAAATTCCTGAAATATTAATGCAACGAAGTCGGTAAAACAAGATCTTCACAAAGTTGAAAAGAAAATTCCTACCGTCGAAAAAATAAAAAAATGAAATAAACTCAGCAACATGATACATCCCGAAAAACTGTAGACTATTCTTATATTAAATAAACTTAAGAAATGAAGAAATAAAACAAGAAAGACTGAAACATACTTAAAAATTCAGCCTTTTTCAAAATTTCTTCATCTTCTTTCATTATTACAGGAATTGTATCGCAAACAGCACAAAGAGAATCTTTTTTTTATTCAACTCTTTGTCACGAGCTGCTTTGAGATGCAATTGGGTTTTTCAAGTTGAGAAGATCCTTCATTGAGTTTAATTATTTAAAATGTTTCCTGTGTTCTTAATTGAAGTAAATTAAGTCAATTTATTTTTTATACATATCTAAATGGGCATACGTATTCCATTGCATGCAAATCCCGATTGCAGAAAAAAAGTTTCAGCGTTAATTCTTGAAAAGCGAAACAAAGCTCTTGCTTATCAGTTTTTTTGGTGTGATTTTTGCTTTGTTTTCAAGAAAATAAAAGCCTTCTTTTTTCGCATAATATTTTCTTTAAATTTTTGTACCTGGAAGCAATGTGTTTTCGTATAGACAAGGACAAGAAATAAAATTGCCATATGAAAATGACATGGAAGAAGCAAAAATATAATTTTAGAATTCTTAACATAGTTTATTGTAATTTAAAATGATATTTGAATAAAGTTTCATATTGAAAATAAACTTAAACTCCTATTATTGTATAAAAATTCAGTGAAGGAAAAAAACTAAGCATAAAACATTTGAAGCGTTTGAGAATACATAATGTTTCCCTAGATATCAACATATTTTGTATAATAAATTTGTTATATAGTAAACTTGATAGATTGCATACTTTCAACATTGTGGCATGCCATCGAAGATAAATCAAAATTCACAATTTATCAAAAGTTTTCTTCTGTAATGCACAAGAATCCCTTCGTAATACTAAAACTAAATTAATTATGTGATGAAAATGATTTTCAAACGTTTTTTCTTCATTTTTAATTTGATAAGTTCTTACTACATACAATAAAATTTATCTGATCATTCTATTTAGGTAAAATAAGAATCATTATTATTTTTTTCCTCCGATGGACATTTTTTTAAATCTCTAAATGCTTTCTTTGTGAATAAGGAAATTGGAGATAGTTTTGCAAAACTTTAAAAAGTTGATAAAATAATTTTGGGAAATTATTTTTCATTCAGCTGCAGATCTAGACAAAAAGTTGTTTTCTAGTTATCATCATTAAAAAAATTAAAGAATAGCCTAGAAACTTTCATGATACCTAAAAATTTCAAAAATTGTAGCTTAATTAACTAAGAATTAATAAAACATCATAAAATAGAATTTACATCACTATGAAAAAAGTGCTTCAAAATGGTGTTGAATGTAACACGATTATCGATATCAATCTAAGACTTCTTGAAAAATACCGCACATAAAATAGCTCGATTTGCTGAAAAATATCGACGAAAGATTTCGGCATTGGAATGGAATTACAATTTTGCATGACAATTGATTGAATGTTTTGAGAATAACGGTGAATTACAATCTGGAAGAGAACAAACAAACAAATTGCTGTGTGAAGAACATTGAATTTAATTTCAGCAAGGAGAAAGGCTGAATTCATTAGATTCTAAAACTGAGTAATTTATTGCATATGATCTCTGTCACGGTTTGAGGAAATAGGTGCTCGTCCGAAACGCATACTCCATTATCTTCAATATACGGCGAAGCTATGCCCAAATCGTGTGAAAGAATTCTATAAAGTAGATGGAGAATAACAACGGTGCTTTAATAAAATATTTTATAGCGCGTTTTTTCAAATACAGTAAATTATATTGAACTATCTAATACCTATCTGCCTTTTCCCTGCCCCTAATTTGTCCACACTACTTCCTTTGGGACCATTATCCGCAACTTAATTCCCTAATATAGCGTGAAAATGCCACAATAATCCATGTCTTCATTCAAGACCAGCGGTTCCTAACGTTTTTACTTTCTCGTATACGAAGTTTACAAAGAGAAAGTATTGTACTCGAGATTTTGACGAATCTCCACGTTTTAGACCTCCCTGAGTTCGAAATACACAATTTTGGAATTATATCACTCTGTCTGCCTGCGAACACAATTACTCAAAAACTATAAGAGCTAGATGTACGAAATTTGGTATGCGATCTTCAGACATAATTTGTAGGTTTCTTTCAAATTTTGGACAAAATCCGTCGACGGGAAGTCTGTCTGTTCGAGTTCATGTGAACACGATAACTCCAAAACTTCAATATCTGAATGGATAAAATTCGGTACGCAGTTTTATCATAAAGAATGTAGGTTCGAATCAAATTTTGGACCTAATCCGTCAACGCGTTGACTGTCTGTCGGTCTGTATAATTGTATACTTTGGAAAGCAATAACTTCTTTAAAAAATTACTTTGATAAATGAAATCTGGTATGTGGCCTTCTTACCTTAATGGTAGATTTGTGTCCAATTTTTGTGTCAATCGGTTAAAATAAAGGCGTTCAAATTGCAAATTTCGTTTCCTTTATCTTACACCCAGCCAAATTGGTAATCACGCCGGCTTCTAATTCCACTTCCGCGTTGGAAGACCTTCGGAAATCGTGGCATGACGTTTCGCTTATTTTTTTTTCTCCACTGCGTTAGGAGCTCTTGTTCGCTTTACTGCCTTTTAGCTTATTTTTTTTCTCTCGCATGCTTCTGAACTCGATAACTCCTAAATTTAACTACTTGGATAAATGAAATTTGCTATGTTATCTTCTAACCCTGATGGTATATCTGCGTCCAATTTTCATTTCAGTCGTTTAATAACAAGGCGTTAGAACTGAATATTAGATTTTCTTTATCTAACAAGGTCAAATTGCGTATTGGCGCTCCTCGTGACCTTCGAAACACGCGCTACTACTAATACTCTCATTTCGACTTAGGAGCGTGACAAAAGAAACTCGTGGATAATCATTGCATTCTGGGTTACAGTAGGCTCGATTTTTTTTTTATCCGCGCAGGAGAAAAAGGATTGCCATAATTGCCAAGCATTGATACGGGACGTTTAGCTGCTAAATAAATATGAAAAAAGTGGGTACGTAATGGCTTATTTTACTCTTATAAAATATCAATAAAGTTTTAGTAATCTTATAAAATGATCACGTAGAATAATAAAAAAGATGCGAGGCTAATCCTTTTCAACCCAGTCATACTTTAAAGCTGATTTTACTTTCTTACTTATATTGTTTTCTTCTTTCACATAATTATAAAATTGGGAGCAAGTCATTTTAAAATTATAATGACGCAGAATTTAGGAAGAAAACGGGGCAAGTAGTAATACGGGACTGAGTAGTGAAATACGGTGACAGTCACATATATACGGGACATATGGCAACCCTAGGGAGAGGGAAAATTACATCTTTTTGGGAAGTATACGAGAAAGTTTAGGAAAGACCATTCCCGCTGGTTGGTTGTGCGCACCACCTGTAGTGTAAAAAATTTTTTGAGGCCCGCTGACCAAATATACAAGTAAAAAATATATATATACATATTCATATATGTAATATGCACGTATATGTCAGCAATTAGTAAAGCTTACTGTAAAAGATTTAAGAATATATTGATTATAAAGCAAAAAACTTTATTGTTATTATTTAGTTGTCTCAATGTAAGAAAACTCAAAAACAAGCGGTCAAGTTTCAAAATAACCCTCAATGGAATTTTTGACATTGTTTGTCTCCGATGAGAGAGTAATTATATGTATTAAAACACGACAGTTTCAGCCTCAAGTCACTTTCTACATTCAGTTTGTTTCTGGACTTACACCAAAAGAAATAAAGTTGAGAAAACACGTTCACAAGTAAATGGTCGAGAACCCCATGAAATGTCTCATTGCAAATGAATGATGATGTTGTCCTAAAAACGATTTATCTGATCGTAAGATAGTTCATTAACGAGTCTTCTTCGTTAGATGGTACTTTCTTTTTTTATATGTGTCTTCTTTAAAGGATTTTCTATCCATCGGATTATCGTCTTCCAACAAAGGAAAGTAGTATCTAAAACAAATATGAAAAGCCTACTAACTCGACTTCGATTCTGAGTAACATTCCGCGGCCCACTAATACGCTATTCATGGCTCCATGGTTGGGAACCACTGTTCTAGAATTCAGGGGTCCAATTTCCCTGCGCTGTACCTTAATTGTTATCTTTTTACTTCAGTACCCCTATTATCATACCTATGACCCCAACTAAACATCCTATTGAGCTAGAAGTTTTATCAGTCAATGTTAAGGCTAGCTTGCTAGCTTTTTAGAGTGAAATGACTCGAGATTATTAATTTGCAGAGACTATTACTGATTTAACATTTTTATTGATTCATTTGCATCACCGATAAGTACATTAAGTCGATTCACGCAATCGACAAATGAAATCAGTATTGTATTATTGTCTAAACTGTTAAAGAAGCTAAAAATAGCCTTTCGACATCAACTATTTAAGCGAACAGTTATTGGAAATAAAAGTATTCACTTGCGGAGAACAAAATTCTTAACTAGATCCCTTATGATTTTTTTTGTTAGCTATACGTCAACTTTGATTTTCGACAACCCCAGGAGCGTGCAGGTTGAACCTCTGTTTAGGAATGATGTCATATGCACTTCGACGACGAAGTTGCACACGTAGAAATAGCAATGGA
>BGPR01007226.1:62564-72887 GCA_013235015.1 Araneus ventricosus | reverse complement strand
AGCAGGCGACCATTGATGACGTATCTAAGGATCATGAACTTTCATGTAAAATAAATAGACATGCCGTGACGCTTATATTTGCTCATTTATATCAGTTTTAAAGTTTTATTTTGATAACTTTTGGAAATGGATAATGGAGGGGAGCAGACGACCATTGATGACGTATCTAAGGATCATGAACTTTCATGTAAAATAAATAGACATGCCGTGGTGTTAATATTTGCTCATCTATATAAGTTTTAAAGTTTTATTTTGCTATAAAATTTGGAAATGGATAATGGAGGGGAGCAGGCGACCATTGATGACGTATCTAAGGATAATGAACTTTCATGTAAAATAAATAGACATGCCGTGATGTTTATATTTTCTCATTTATATCAGTTTTAAAGTTTTATTTTGCTACAACTTTTGGAAATGGATAATGACGTATCTAAGGATCATGAACTTTCATGTAAAATCAATAGACATGCCGTGATGTTTATATTAGCTCATTTATATCAATTTTAAAGTTTTATTTTGCTTTAACTTTTGAAAATGGATAATGGAGGGGAGCAAGCGACCATTGATGACGTATCTAAGGGTCATGAACTTTCATGTAAAATAGATAGACATGTCGTGACGTTTATATTTGCTTATTTGTATCAATTTCAAAGTTTTATTTTGATAACTTTTGGAAATGGATAATGGAGGGGAGCAGGCGACCATTGATGACGTATCTAAGGATCATGAACTTTCATGTAAAATAAATAGACATGCCGTGATGTTTATATTTGCTCATTTGTATCAGTTTTAAAGTTTTATTTTGATAACTTTTCGAAATGGATAATGGAGGGGAGCAGACGACCATTGATGACGTATCTAAGGGTCAATAACTTTCATGTAAAATAAAAATTGGCGAAATCCGTCTTTTATTCTCGTTCTTAGGTTTTGTCAATTATTTTTTTACTAGCCACCTTCGGCGAACAACTTGTTCGCCGGGAATATGATTTCAATTGAATCTTGCATCATTTTATATTCATGGTTCGCTTAACAACTTAATGTTAATCTTCAGATTGTGGTAGATATTTTACCCATGTTCTATAAGTGACCTCGGACCCCTTCTGTTCATTGTCTACATAAATGTTCCTAATGGAGTAAAATAACTGACCATGTCATATAAAATTTAATTGCACGTTGTCGGCGATATTTTACTTTCTTATTCCTCTTGCAAAATATGCATTCGATTTTAACTTCAAAATGGCGCAGTACATATTATGCCAGCGGCATGTTAGCTGGATTAAAACATGCTGAAGAAAGAATGAAAACATAGCAACCATAATCATTCAGCTTAATGGATATATTTCACAATATACGTATATTTCAGAGCTTGGTTTGCAGATTCCAAACAATTTTGATGAAATAAAATATCATAACAAAATGTATTTGGATATTACCTCAACTTTCAACATCGAAAGAGAAATACTCAATTAAATATTTGTTTAAATAAATGAAAATGGTTTGAATTGCATTGTAACAATGAAAAGTATTGTTGTAAATTATGCCAAGAAAATATTTAAAAATTATTAAAATTTGAGAAAACATTGCACGGCGACTTAATTTATATCATTGGAAAGGTAATTGTTTGCGCTTTCAGATGATGTAGAAATAATTTTTTTGCTGTAGTATTTTCGGAAGTTATTAAGAAAAAACGCCAAAATTTCGCTAAATTCTTAATTAATTAAAATTTGAATTATAATTTCAATAATAGCTCCGAGGTGCAAATTTCCGCAGTCCAAAGTATGTTTGTGCCGAATTTCGTGGCCCTAGGTCCAGATTTCTGCCCTGTAGAGTGTCAACACACACACACACACGGACACACACACACACACACATTCTCCTTTATTACTAGAAAATCACCCGTCATGGTATGAAGGGTGCAAATTGCCTCTTCATTCGAGAGATTTCCCGTCAAATTTAACGTGTTTAAATAGATATATATGCTAGAGAAATATTTAACATTAACTAAAAACAAACAAAATAAACATATGTTTTATGACAGGAAATATTTTTTCATTTACATATCATTTACATATTTCTTTATTCAGACTATATCACCCGCATGATATACCACTGACGTCAATTACTACTTTCTATTAAAAAGCGGAAATTCATTTGAAATATATGATTAATATAATATAAAATTTCTCGGGAACTATTGATCATAGCGAGATAAATTAAATAACAATCGATAGAAAATTTTATTTCACTATTTTAGAGTCATTCAATTTGAAATTAGAACCACAATTACTTTTTAAATTTAAAATTACTGCAATTTAGGTGATCTAACAATGAAATAATGCTGTTTAACGTCTCGCAGTGCTATGGCGCGAGTTTTATTGTTGGTGACGTCAAAGCGTTACCGAGAGACAGATCTGGGCTGTTATATTAGTAATTAGTAGAGATATATGACTAACTATTAATTATTGCTAATCACTCAGGAATAATTTTTCAGATACCATTCACTTATTTAGAAGCTAGTTTGACACTATATCTGGAGAGACGCTTGGTCTTAACATAAAAGTCCATTTAAACGAATATTGCAATGAATTTCTTATTCTTCAGTACCAAAATTTTATTGAGTAAATAAAATTGTGGTGTACCTTTTTCCTATCGGAAATTCAGCGGCAATGTTTTTATGGGGGCCCATTTTCCACTGATACCTTATCTCAATTGACTCGGTATACGATATTTGTTTCTTCTTAGTTGATCTATAACCCTGCAATAAGCATTTTAAACGAGTGCCCAGAGGTTCGCTGGATCGATTTGTTTCAACCTTCGGGTCATAAACCAAACACGACTATTGACGACGAGGATTTTTGCTGTTGGGTTTACGCTCCATTTGTACCATTTATAAAGTTCGAGAGAATCCTGGAAATGCTATAAATAGATTTATTTTGGCCAAAAGCGGAATGCAGTATACTAAAATGAGTCAACCAATGGATACAAGTTCTCGATTGAGTCAGTGAAACGTGATGCATTTCAGCTTATTTTTTCATTTAAAACTGAAAAAGGAGAAAATAATTTTTAAAAATTCTAATTTTCATTACACTAATAAAAGTGTGTTTTAAAAATTATTTTTATTAAATTTATTCTCTTGAAAACTAAGCTGTATAGCAGTGAATGTAAATGCCTGGCTCCAATTTGGAAGCTAAAATAACACAGGCTGGATTTTTTCGGATTTAAGATTTATTACAAACTAAAAACTACTTTTGTTTAGAATATTATTACACACAAAAACATTTTATCGTCTGAAATATTTTTTAATTAAAATAAGAATATCAATTCAACCAAAGGATTCTATAAACAACTAAGTCAAATTTACAACTACTTTTCTACCTGTTTAATTAAATAGATAATTAATTAAATATTTATTTTATTATTATATAAATATGAAATTAAACCAAGACAATAGTTGTTTCTGATATAAAGTGTTAATCGCCTGCTTTTTAAACTTTTCTTTCAGAATTCTTACAGAATTCTGTTTATGTATTCTGACAACAGTTCTTCGTATGTATTCTTATTCTTCAATAAGAAAAAAAATATATATTGCGTATAAAATTAATTTCGAAAAAAAATTATTAAAAGTAGAGAAACAAATCGTACGAAATAAAATTTGTGTCACTGTAAAGCTAATTAAAGGTAGAGTAGTTGAAAGTCGCACCGTTGCCTAGCAACGAAGTATCTATAAATTAGCTTTATTTCGAAATCGTCTGCATGTAATCAACTATTTATTAAATTTTGAAAAATTAATAAAAGTTGACGGAAACATTTCACAGATATAAAACTGGTATCACTGAGAAGATAAAATTTGAACTTTAAGATGGTATAAAAATATTTTTGTGGGAAAACGGTTTCGGTTAATTCCTAATTAAGTGGATGTTTAATTAACTTTTGCTCTTTGAAAAGTGATGGGTATCTTCCTCTTGTATTACATAATAAGTGTGCAAAATTTGATTGAAATCGGTCTAGTGGTTTTGGAGGAGATGTGGAACATACATACACACATATCCACACACATACCCACACTGACTTTTATTTATATTAAGCAGGAAGCTTATGACATGTAGCTATGTCATCAATGTTTTCCTGCCCTTCACCATCCTCCATTTTCGATAAAAATCGAAAAAACATTACTCCACTGTACATTCTCTATGGGAAAATACCATCAGACAGTCCCCCAGCCCCAACCACTGGACCGATTTCGACAATTTTTATCTCATATGAAAGTTTATGACCTATCGCCCTCCATCCTCCGTTTCCGAGAAATATCGCAAAATAAAACTTTAGCAGAGTCCTTCAACCTCTACAACAGCCAATTCGCCAAGCTCCAAGCATAGTTAAAGGCTATTAATATCATGGGCAAACAGCTGGTCGCCGAAAGCGGCTAAAAAAATCTAACATTAATTTGTCAGGATTATCGTCTCTTATTTTCACTGGGTTATCTATGTGGTTGCTGGTAGACCTTTTGCTGCTGTGCGTGAGATAAGTGAGTAAGCGTCTGCTAGCGAAGTAGCTTTATCTTATATCGACACTGAACTTGGCGAGAGAGGATCGCCAACTGGCGACTTTTCATTCATTCATTCACAACCCACTCCGAACCAGCCTGCCAAAATTGGCTTAAGGCTCTACATGGCAACTGGCGACTTGGCGAGCTGCTTGAAATTCATAAGAATTTTAATTACAATGAAACACAACGAATATTTCCAGCGAATAAGCTAGCTGTCAAAGGACTACTCGTATAAAAACCAATCCCAATATAGGCGCCTATGGAGAGTGTTTTCGATGCCAATATTTGGCGATATTTCGCTTTTTTGGCGAGAAATGCTTATAAAGTTTTTCTATTTCGACGACGACCGAGAGATGCAATCAGTTATAAGAATGTAAACATTTCTACTTTGTAATTTTTTTGTGTGTATGTGTGTGGCTTAAAGTAGAATGAATTCCTTCTTGAGTGTCTTAAAGTTGAAAATAATTTGTTATAAGTTGTTAATTGTAAATAAAGATGGAAGGTTTTCAAAACACGATGAAGAAAAACTCAGTTTCGCGCCAATCAAAGTAAACACGGAAACCTTAGCGGGCGCATTGATGAACTTGGCGAGGTAAAAGACATTCCCATACGCGCCAATAGTGGAATTGGTTTTTATGCAGGCTGGTCATCGTCAGTAAATGAACACTGTTGCAATCGTGATAAGCTTTTTCAATTTTCGTAACCATTTTATTAGTTAAAAATAATTCTTTCGTTTCCATTTTTATTCAAAGCTGCAATTACATATTACAAATAAAATAAGATCTTTTTTGTATTCGTTCATCTGCTAAATTTAATTATTTTTTAAATTACAAAACGATTAAAACTGTACTCATTAAAAATTCTACAATAAGTAATATTTTAAATGAGTTTAAAATATAATTTCATCTTCATCTTAAAAACAGCCATTTCGCCTGTTTCAGTTTTTTCTAATTTGTATTTTTAATGTAAGCTTGCTTTCCGCAGACGATTTTTATCTGTAATGCGGAAGTTAATAGATTTTGAATTAATCTTGCAATTTTTATGTTCGTTTTTCAGTTACTAAAAAGTTAATTTACAGTTATTAAATATTTAATTAAAGTGAGAATATTTTACTAAATATTCTTTTTCAATTTACTTTCCCTTTTAAAGAACTAAGTTTGCTGTTTCGTATTTTCTAAATCGTTTGAATGTTCTGCATTTGTAATTTATTGAGATATTTTAAATTGTGGCAACGCGTAGCAGATGTTTATAAAACTTAATGAGAATATGATGGTTGTTATTTTAGTGCAAGACGAATTCTGGATTTGACGAAATTTTTAATTGTGTCGAAAAGCGAATAAAATTGTTCCCTTGAATGTTGACTTTAGTCTGGATATTTTTGAAGCTATCAAGAAAAAGGCGTCGGTAATTATGACTTGTAAAATGCTCGAAGATCGGAAAAAGCTTCCATAATCCACAGATCTTGAAAAGTAATATAAGAAGTTTGATATTGCTTTAGAAGAATACAAGATACATTTATAGTGAAATATAAGTAGCTTTGCAAATACTTCTGGATTTTGTCATCAAAATAAAGTAAAAAAATACATGTGAACTTGAGAAAGAAGATATTTCTAATCGCAATTAAAATAATGATTCCTGAAACTTAAGTAATGGACAAGAATTCTTAGCTGATTGTAATTCTGACGCTGATGTTTTAAAAAGGGAGACGAATTTGCAGGTTTGATTCTGATAACTTTCCACAAACGTCTAGTGTGAAGAATTCAAAGGAAAATAATTTTCAGAATCTTGTAAAAATTAACAACATTTATTCTGTTCTGTTAGAACTGCTTCAGGATCTTCAATTTCGAAGGTTACCGGGGACATTTATTCCGGAACGAATTTCGCATGCGCAAATTGTCGAAATAGTGGTATAATGGAAAATATTGAAGAAAATAAAGAAGAAATCATTTCCAAAATATCTGAAACTGTTTCTACGATGTCTGAAACCTCGTATGGAAAATCATCTACTGTACTAAACATTGAGGAAGTTTTTCAAAAAGAAAGCGATACGGAGGATAACAAATCATATTTAAGCAACGACAATTTTAAAGAGCTGCATCAAGACTTATCAATTGGCATGTTGGAAATGAACGTCGAAAAAACTTATTATAATGATAATATTAAATCTAAGGAAATTCTTGCAGATGAAAATTTCCTATTGCGTCCTAGTGAAGCTAACTCCATTACTGATGTTGTCGACAGTAATGATTCTGAACTTATGAGAAAAAGCTCTGGTGTCATAATGCCCCGAAACTTTCAATATTATAAGAGTGACGGTGGAAATCTATTAGATATCTGCAACCTGAATTCTACAAATGAAGTCTTAAGCTACATCCTTTCGAATGTCAGCGACAGTGAAGATCCGTTGCCCCCAACTGTTCCAAGTTCACCTCAAAAAACCGTACCGGACTTCCAAAATATAGGTGATATAAAAAATGAAAGTTTGGAAAAGTTTTCTGTGTCACGCGTAGTTGTAGTTAAAGAAGAAGAATCGCAATGCATGACTGATTTTACTGACAGCAATGATTCAGAACTTATGAGAAGAAGCTCTGGTAACATAATGCCACGAAACTTTCAATCTGATAAACGTGACGTTGGAAATCAACTAGATATCTGTAACCAGAACTCAGCAAATAAAGTATTGAGTTGCATCCATCCGAGTATAAAAGACAATGACGATCAATTACCCTCAGCTGTTTCAAGGTTGCCTCATAAAACCGTACCCAGGTTGCAAAACATAGGTGATGTAAAAAATGAAATTTTAGAAAAGTGTTCCGCGTCACATGTAGTTGTAGTTAAAGAAGAAGAATCACAATACATGACTGATTTTGCTGGCAATAATGTTTCTGATCTTATGAAAAAAAGTTCTGGTAATATAAAGCCAAGAACCTCTCAATGTGATAAATGTGATTTTGAAAATCTAATAGATGTCTGCAACCTGAACTATACAAATCAAGTATTAAGCAATATTCCTCAGAATATTAGCGATAGTGAAGATCAATTACCCCCAACTGCCCCAAATTCTCCTCATAAAACCGTGCAGGGCTTAAAAAATGTAGATGACATAAAAGTTGAAACTTTGGGAAAGTTTTCCTTGTCACCCAGAATAATAATTAAAAAGGAAGGATCGGAATCAAACAGTGCCGATAATTTGAAATCAGGGTTTGTTTCTGAAGCAGTTGGTCATGTTAATCCTATCAGTGCAAGAGATAACATTGAAATAAATGGTAAGAAGAAATTTTCGAAGAAAACACATATTCTCTCAAAAAATATCCAAGGAGTATCTACTATTCCTCTTTCGATTGAAAACAATCCACCAGACACAATTAATTCGAAAAAGTTTTCCTTTGATTCTAGATTGAAGAGTAAACCAAAAGTAAGCATGTCTCCATCACTTACAAATACCTGGAGTCACAATTTAGGGTCTTCAAAGAACAATTTATTATTAAAAACGAATCATAAGTACAGGAAAGAGAGCTCCAAGATTGAAGTCAACAAACACTTATCTTTGAAAGAAAAAGTTAAAGAAAAGAAAAAGGTAAGAGAACAAAAAATGACAATTACTCATGAGAGACGCGAAGACCTAGAAAAGTCCAGGAGAGAAAAGCTACTTTTAGATGAAGAAAGAAGAAAAAGATTCGAGACGAATGAATACATTTTAAAAAGGAAGATAATGGACGTGAAGAATGAAGCAAAACGAATAAAACTGAGTAAACAGTTTGCGATTAGCTCAGAAGCGTCTCCACAAGTTAATTCAGAACCTCAATCATCGCAAACAGGATTAAATCATACCTATTTAGCTAAAAATCTGAAAGATTTATCGCCTGTAGAACCAACTGAAAATGCACAGGTTAGCTCAAATGGCAACGGTTTAAACTATGCACTTCTTTACAGTTCGACCTATGATAAAAAGATCTTTCTGAAACAAAGTGTGGTTCTTTCAGACATCGCCCAAATGATGCCAGCTGGAACTATCCAGAACTGTATAAATCTCAGTCAGAATAAAGAAATTAAACGTATTTGCAAGAGTAATAACTTAAGTAAAATAAAACCTCCCGTTGTAGCTAGGAAAACCTATTCCTGTGCACCAATTAAACACACGGGGCAAGTTGAAAATAGGCAGGATCACTCTAGTGGCGAAGGTTTAAATTATTCTCTTCTTTACAGTTCAGTGTACGATAGGAAGATCTTTATGAAACAAAGCGTTGTTCTTTCAGACATAGCGCAATTAATGCCCGCTGGAACAATCCAGAATTGCATAAATTTCTACCAGAATAATGAAATGAAACCGATTTTAAACAGGAAACCAAACAGCATTACTGACAAGGTAAGAGAAGTAAAACTTTCCGCTGTAGCTAAGAAGAATTCTTTCAGGACATCAACTAAAAGACAAACGAGTTCAACAAGAAAAATATCCGTTGCACCCAATATTAATAAAAAAGTTAGGGTGAAAAATAGAAGACTATTGAAAAATTATTTAACTACCAGAAAACAAGAAAGAATTGGAAAAGTCTTGAAAGAGAATGATACGCAATGTGTAAAATCTATGTATGATCAAGACAGAAAAGGCATTTTTAATTCAAATTCAGTAAAAGTTGAGGAAATAATTGATTCTGTGGAAGCTAAATTACCATTGTATGAGACTACAAAAGGAAATGATGCCATTGCTATGATTGAAGAACTCCGAAGAGATCAGAAGATTTCGGTGGAACCTTATGTTGTCATAGAAAATCTATCAAATTCTGAAAAGCAAGTAAATGTTTATCCAGAAATAAAAATATCGAATGCAGAAAAGAAAGAGAAATCTATGATTATATCAAGCAATACCAACAATAGCGATCCTAAGTTATCAGTGTTGAGGCCTGTTGTTGTGTTGAAGGACATAACTAACATTAAATCAAATCATTCAAGATTAACGGATGTTAAGAGAGTGAAAGTGTCTGTTCTTGATAATGGCATGAAAAATCATCCAAAATTATCCACATTAAAACCCGGAATTGTTTTGAAAGATATCATTAATAGCAAATCAAGCGTTCAGACTGTAGCAAAGAAAGTCAATATACGAATATCGCCTAGCAATGCCATTAATAACGAGCCTATGTCATCAGTGCTCGGCCCGGATCCTGTGTTGAAGGATGAAAGAAAGATTAAATCAAATGAATCAAGATTAAAGGATGATAAACCGAAGAGAATGAAAGTGTCTGTTCTTGATAATGACATGAAAAACGATCCAAAATTATCCACATTAAAACCCGGAATTGTTCTGAAAGACACCATTAGTAGCAAATCATGCGTTCATACTGTTGCAAAGAAACTAAAGTCTGGGATATCGTCTAGCAATGTCATCAGTAACGATCCTAAGTCATCAGTGCTGAGCCCAGTTCCTGTGTTGAAGAATATAAAAAAGATTAAATCGAATGAATCAAGATTAACACATGATAAATCGAAGAGAACAAAAGTGTCTATTCTTGATAATGTCATGAAAAATGATCCAAAATTATCCACATTAAAACCTGGAATAGTTTTGAAAGACATCATTAGTGGCAAATCATACGCTCATACTGTAGCAAAGCAAGTCAATATAGGGATATCGCCTAGCAATGCCATCAATAACGATCCTAATTCTTCAGTTCTGAGCCCGGTTCCTGTGTTGAAGGATATAAAAAAGATTAAATCAAATAAAGCAAGATTAACACATGATAAATCGAAGAGAACAAAAGTGTCTGTTCTTGATAATG
>BGPR01007226.1:49364-62554 GCA_013235015.1 Araneus ventricosus | reverse complement strand
AAACTGCTTCTGTTTCGAAGGACCTCATTAGTAGCAAATCATGCTTTAAGACTTAAGCAAAGAAAGTCAAGTCCATCACCTTGACTGAAAATCCGGAAGATAAATCGAAGAGAATGAAAATATCTATTCCTGAGAATGGCATTCAAAAATTTCCAAAATCTTCGATATTAAAACCTGTAGTTCTTTCGAAGGAAATCATTAATAGAAAATCGTGTTTTCTGACTGAAGCAAAGGCTATAAAATCCCGGAACTTGTTTAGTAATATGGATGATAAATCAAAGAGTGGGAAAGCGTCTGATTTTGTAAATGGCATCCAAAATTATTCAAAATTATCGATATTAGAGCCTATAGATGTTTCGCAAGGCATCGTTAGTACCAAACCATGCTCTCAGACTGTATCAAATAAGGTAAAAACCGTGATTTCGTCTAAAAATCCGGAAGATAAATCGAAGAAAATGAAGATGTCTGTTCCTAAGAATGGTATTCAGAATTTTCCAAAAATACCGATATTAAAACCTGTAGTTCTTTCGAAGGAAATCACTAATAGAAAATCATGTTTTCTGGCTGAAGCAAGGACAATAAATTCCAGGGACTTGTCTAGTAAAAAGAATGATAAATCGAAGAATGGGAAAGTGTCTGATTTTGTAAATGACATCCAAAATTATTCAAAATTATCGATATTGGAGCCTATAGACGTTTCGCAGGACACAATTAGTATCAAATCATGCTTTCAGACTGAACCAAAGAAAGTGAGAGCTGATACCTTGTGTGGGAATACCTACAGTTGCAATCCTGAATTATCCGTGCTAAGCCCAGTTGCTGTGTCGACGGACAGAAGAAGCATCAAATCAAATTATTCAAGATTAACCGATGGTACATCGAAGAGAGTGAAAGTGTCTATTCTTGATAATGGCATCCAAAATGATCCAAAATCAGCGATATTAAATTCTGGTTTCATTCAAACTGGGAGTAAAAAATTAGAAAGCGTCGGTAAGAAACCACCAAATAACAAGCGTAAAGCCCATCTTGAATTTCATAACGATATGCCAAGGAAAAAGCATTTAGTCATCAATAAGGTACCTGGAAACCAGAGTAGGCGTTTTTCTTCATTTCTGAAAGAGAACCAATCCCCTGATACAACGCCTTCTGATTTATAGGATATCAGTAATTATCTAATCAACATCGTTGAGCAAAGACCGAAGAAAATTTCGTCGTGAGCTTCTAGCATTCGTCTGGAGCAAGCTATTCTTAAACAATATTACGAATTTGAGGTTGCTGATACATTTTTTGGAAATTTTAGGAACCAAAAGACTATCAATTTTGCAGAAATTCTCACAATTGATGAGCCCCAATATCATAATCTTAGAAGTTCAGAAAAATGGAACGCGGATGGGTTACTGATATAATTCTTATTAATGCATTGGAATGTTAAGAGTTCTATAATGGAATGCTGTTCTGATTAGATAATATGGACTATGTTTATAAAAGTTAAAATTTCGTCAAAATACGTCTTAATTTTCATAAGAAAAACTGCATGACATTTTTGGGGAAATGAACTTTGACTTTGGGGAAATGAAACTAGGCTACTCAGTTAGCTAGAAATGTCGAATATTTGATATAGGTAAACTTTTTTCTTTGAAAAGTTACAATTAGATAATTAGATGTTTTATTCTACATGGTGTTACTTTAAAATTGTTTGCTTTAAGAAAGTTTTCGTGCTATTCATCACTTTTGTGCGTTATGGTATTATGAACGTTTGTATTATGAACAGAAAATAAAGAATTGAAGTAAAACTGTGGTTTTTTAAACAAAATTGATGAATACGAATACGCATTGTAAATATACAAATTAAATTAATTTCTATTTTTGTCGTTTTTTAAATTGATTTCTTACCATTGTTAAAAGTTATGATAAAAAAACTAACTTTTTACATCAATTCTAAGGTAAGAGTTTCACTTTTATTAACAAAATTGGAAAACCATGACGGGTGAAAATTGCCTCATCATTCGAGAGATTTCCCGTCAAATCTGACGTGTTTAATTAGATATAGCGAGACACATGCTTAACATTGATTGAAAACAAATAAAATAAACATGTTTCATGACAGGAAATATATTTTTTATTTACATATTTCTTTATTCAAAACGCCTCTTGGTAAGCATCATTCCGTGTGAAGTATTTTTCGTTTAACAATTTTATTATAATTCAATAACAATGAAATTCTCAGCTTGTCAAACGTAAGTCAAAAGTTAAAATTTCAAAGGAATTCTTTTTCGAAATTCTAATCAAAACAAAGCACTTCTCTGCATGTCAAACGTTTCCAAAAAATATTATCAAATTATATCATCACGATTGCAATAAATAATCATATGGCGTCCAAACTATATCACGCTCATGATATATCACTGACGTTATTTACTACTTTCTATTCAAAAACGGAAATTAATTTGAAATATATGATTAATATAAATTAAAATTTCTCAGGAACTATTGATCATAGCGAGATAAATTTTATATCAATCGATAGCAAATTTTGTTTCACTCTTTTAGAGCTATTAAATTTGAAATTAAAACTACAATTACTCGTTTCAATTTAAAATTACGGAAATTTAGGTTCTCTAACATTGGAATAATGCTGTTTAACGTCTCGCAGTGCTATGGCGCGAGTTTTATTGTTGGTGACGTCAAAGCGTTCTGAGAGACAGGTTTATATTATAAGTGCATTATATAAGTGTAAATGTGTATTTTACTTTTTATTAAATCAGAATATATTTTGTTTTATTTTCCTCTCAGTAAAACAATAATTTTTTTAATAATATTTTCTTTCCGATATACTCGCGCCCCCGAGTCAGTGTTATCACGCCCCCCTAGGGGGCTCGCCCAAAAGGTTGAGAATCGCTGCCTTAATCCATCATTTAATTTACGATTTGCATTTAATCCCTAGTATCACAAAGATATTGTACAATATTGTTCAATATTGTATAATATTGTACAATATCATACAATATTATATAATATCGAACAGTATTGTACAATATAGGACAGCATTTTTTGTTATCTGGGATGTAAACAAAATCTTTAACCCTAGTTAACTAAACATTCGTCCAATAGAATACCGACCCCAGCCAGTTTTGCGAATTGGAGATGTTTCCTTTACGTCAAAACCACCTCACTCACAGAATCTTCATAACTGGAAAAATGCGTTATCCGAATGTGATGAGCATGGCTATACACTTGTTGCTTTTCGAGATTTGTTGCAATCGTCCAAAAGACTGCCGTCCACAGCGAGTTTTGCGAATAGGATATGTTCCCTTTGCGTCAAAACCACATCACTCACAGAACCATCATAACTGGCAAAAATGCGTTATCCGAATGTGATGAGCCCGGCTGTACACTTGTTGCTTTTCGAGATTTGCTGCAATCGTCGCCAAACTGTCGAATGTTTAGTTATAACACGCAGAAGTTTGTATAAAATGCAAAAGTTGAAATTGGCTGCAGAAGACATGATTTAAGTGCGGCAAACAAACGCAAAACTTGGACTTTCTGTCCAAAAGGAGACGGAGAATGAGAAAATACTTGTGCAACTACTGCAATTTTATAGAGAGCACCGTTTAAGCTTCTGCCAAGAATGCAAACGCTAATTTTCACCGTTTTCATATAAAATGCAGAAGTTGAAGTTGGTTGCAGAAAAATTTAAGTGCGGAAACAAACGCAAAATTTGAACTTTCTGTCCAAAAAGAGACGGAGAATGAAAAATACGTGTGCAACTACTGCAACTTTATGGAGAGCACCCTTTAAGCATCTGCCAAGAATGCAAACGCTAATTTTTACCGTTTTCCTATTAAGTGCAGAAGCTGAAGTTGGTTGCAGAAGACATGATTTAAGTGCGGAAACAAACGCAAAATTTCTACTTTCTGTCCAAAAGGAGACGGAGAATGAAAAAATACGTGTGCAACTACTGCAACTTTATGGAACTTTACGAACTTAAGCAACTTTAAGCATCTGCCAAGAATGCAAACGCTAATTTTCACCGTTTTTCTATTTTTTAAATGAAATATTATAATATTTTTCTTAAGTTATACTAATTTCTTTAAAATGAAAGAAAGGAATTATAAATATATATTTGTTTTTAATTAATAATCTATGAGTCGAATTATTAGCCACAGAGTAACGAAGATTTAAGTTCAATTATCTACGGTTAAACACGTTTATATGAAAACTTCAATTTCCGAGTTGTGTCGGCATTATAGCAGATGAACGGCATATCGATTTGGAAGAATAAGTTATTGTCCCAAAGTAAGAATTTGTGAATTCACGTGAATTTTTTGACTGAAAGAGTAAACTTCTTTAGAGTTAAGGATTCAAAACAAATTTGCCTTCCAGTGCAACTTATGAATCGTTTATTTTTAAAGATTAGTAAGGAATGGGGGAAAATATTCTTGTGTATTGAAATTTTTGCTACCAAAAGAAAAATATATATTCTTTCGTAGCGAAATTTTTGCTACGAGAAAAAAAAAATTCCAAACCACTTTTGGTGATTTCGCATAGCCCTAAGATTTTTGATTTAAAAAAGTCTGGATTTATTCCAACATCATGGCCATTTTTATTTTCAATGAAAGAATTTCTGCTCTTTCATTAAACAAATTCAATTATATTTTTTTCATTTTTACCCATTTTAATTGAAAAAGGCTTTAGGTGCATTAAATTACTTCACCCTTCTGCTAATTCGAATGAGTTAGTTAGAATTGTTTTGAGTTCTGCTTTCCTTAAATTGAAGTTGAGAAGCGTTTTTGCTGTGAAGAATTTCGAACAGAATAAGACTGTAAAGCTTTTTTGAAGAATAAAAACCTTCAATTTCTTGTTGTTCTTTTTAACAAAACTATGAATTTTTTTTTTGTGTTTCATTACTTTTGCTTATTCTATTTTGATTTTCATAATAGATTATTTAGTTATATGAAATATCATGGTCTCGGTGAAGCGTAAAATTGCATTTCCACAGAAGACAGAAATCGTTGACGAACGATGAACAGTTTATTTTATTAATTTATAGGTTTCAGCTGAATTTTGATAATTGAGAGAAATATCAAGCCATGAAGAAATCAGAAAGAACGAACTAGCAGCCGCCAGCGACGGGATAAACAAAAAAAAAGTTGCGCTGAAGCGGCGTGTCTGGTTGGAAGTTTACATGTTTTTAACAAGCGGGAGTGATCTCCTCTAAACTTTCTCGTATACCCTAACACATGTGTAAAAAATAAGCTAAAAGGCAGTAAAACGAACAAGCGTCCCAAACGCAGTGGAGAAAAAAAGCCTGGGAATCGGAAGCTTGGAGGCGAAAGGCGTGGGTAGAATTGAAAAAGATTAGAGGAATTGCGCAATTACGCAATAACGACCTCGCGTCATTGTGTGGTGAGAAAAGACAAATAAGCAATTTGAATATCTTTTCTTCGACCGATTGAAACGAAAATTGGGCACGGATTTACAATTAATGTTAGCAGGTCACATACCAATTTTTATTTATCAAGGCAGTAGGGTTTACGAGTTAAAATGTTTAGAAGTATGCGATTATACAGACCGACAGACAGTCAACCCTAGGATGGATTTGACCCAAAATTTGATTCGGACCTACATTCCTGATGATAAAACTGTGTACCAAATTTTATCCATTTAGTTGTTCAAGTGTTTGAGTTATAGTGTTCACAAGAACGCGGACAGACAGACTTCCCATAGACGGAATTTACCAAAATTTGATAGAAACCTACAAATTATGTGCAGAGGGTGCACTAAATAATGATAGTTTAGAAACAAACGAATTATTAACAAAGTTTACTAAAGCAACAACGTTTATTTAATATCAACAACCCAAAAAGTAAAAGATCTAAGAAATATAATTTGACCAGAAGTATCGAAACAAGAATATCACGAGAAATAAGTAACATTAAAATTGATTATCATCAGAAATATTTCATTATTAATTAAATTATCAATACAATTTAATAAATCAATGAACTTTATTGATTACGAACAACTCAAGAAACAAAAATACCGAAGAGATTTAATTTAAGCAAAAATATTATCAGAAATATGTACACTGCATTAAAACGCATCATAATCATATATATTTTATTCATAATTAACTTAACAAACCGGTTTATGAAAGCTAAAACGGCTATCGATTAGCAGCAACCCCAAAAAGCAAAAATATCGAGACTAGCCTATCATTTACCCTATAAACTGAAAATGAAGGACACCATAATCGAACGTGTCAGACGATTGTCAAGCCCCGTAATCCAGAACAAACAACAAAAACTACCCCCGCCCGTCCCTTTGAACATCCCCCGACTCGCATTATCTTCAAAATCCGGCACTAACTAAATTAAAGCCGCTGTCAAACCCAGGGAAGCAAAGATTTTCCTTCCAGCCGGACATTTCCATCGACGACCCCATTTGTCCGGCCACTCTTAATCCGGGTAATCCGATCATCGAGTGAAAAATTGATCTGCCGGATCGATTCCGGAAACTTCCTGGAACAACGGGATCCGGGAACAACAAGAACCCCGGACTCCCTCCCTCGTAATGGTCCGGCATGTGTTGCGGGAATCGTGGAATTCAATATCGGATTGCTTGCTGCATCTGATACAAATAGGTTCGCTGCGTTTGTTGTGAAACGGGAGATTTCAATTGGGAATGGAATGTTAATTGCCCGAGTGTTTCGAAAACATTGTTTGGATTCGGATTGTTTTGTGGATTTGAGCCGCAATTTTTCATTTCGTTCATTGTGGTTGATTAATAACTTCCGTCAGCATCTATATTACCGATTGTATTATTTTGAAATGTATGCGATTGGTCTTTAATTGTGACAGAGTATAAAATGATTGATATGGTAACACAACGCTTCCTCTGAGATTAGACGTAGAAACGTTTCTGATGTATGTTTTAACTCTGTGAGCTCTATATCGCCTCAAAACGCCCCATTCGGCAAAGGCCGGATTCAGGCGGTTTCGGAGTGGAGTTTACGGGAGAAAAGTGGTTCCTTTCTTTATTGGCAATTGATCTCCCAAACTTGGGTGTCGTCCTCCTGGAATTTCTGTAAAGAAAGGAAGGATTTTATTCTGTTTTCGTGAGCAAAAATTTGCTTCAGTTTTTGAGGTGCTGGAATTCTCACTCTAGCCGGGTTGCATATTTACAAACCCTACCCTGATAGAACTGAGGCAGGAAATCGGACAATATGATTGGCTCGCTTCGCCGAAAGACGATGACGTCGTTCTTTGCTCTCGTGTGTGTACTTTTCATTAGTATAATTTCTTACAGTGTGGGATGTTTTATTTTTTATGATATTTTTAAAAATAATATCATTTTTAAAAATATTACAACCCACGGAAGAATGTTTTCTGTGCTCAACTGTGGGAAAACGGAGAAGAAAAGTAGGACGACTCTTGTTTTGTTATGATTGCCGTACGCTTCGTGCGAGAACTGAGAATGACGTCACTTCTCCTCGTAGCCAATGATATTGACTGATTTCCTGCCTCAGTTCTATCAGGGTAGGGTTTGTAAATATATAGCCGGGTTCAGAGAGTTAACCCTCTCATAACGAGCGATATATTTTTGCATATTTTACAAGAAAATTTTTCATTATTTTAATTACGGCGTTACGACGACAATAGATAACATTTTGCGCGCACGTTATAGATAATGAATAAATGTTTTAAAAATACAGTGCACTCCCGATTATCCGGGTTAATAACCGAGAGGGATAGCACGGACAATAGAAAAACACGGATAATCCAAAAACTCCTTTTTATTAAAGAAAAAAAACCAACAACAGCACAAAAATATAAAAATTACTTACATTTGCATGCTGTATAACATCAAACTAGGAATTTTCCTTTTAACATTTTCTGCTTTAAAACTTCTGTTATGCGTCTTTGCTTCTGCTGTTTTTTCATGTCTTGTCGTACATCGACGCATATTTTACGAACCGCAGTAATGTCACCGTAATCAAATCCTCTTTGTCCCGTATAATCTAACAAAGTTTCCACAGATTGTAGAGCAGTAGAATGAGAAATTGTATTTGCCTCATTTAGTACATCTTCTGCATCAGTACTAGCTGATTCTCCATTATCAAGTTTTTGAAAGATTTCTAATTTTAGTTTAACATTTAACAAGTTTCGTTTTCGTTTCACACCTCTCATTTTTACCAGTAAAAAAATTCACGCTACTAACCGACGATAAACAAGACGCAACAACTTAAGGAACACGTGCGAAAGTGAGAGAAGACGAAGAAGTTAAAGAATGACGCGTCAGAAAGAAGCGTATTCGTACGAGAATGAGCTAACAGGAAGTGGATGATTCATTTCTCGGAAAGTTAGGGATTGAACCGGTACAGATTGCACGTGGAGGAAGAAAGAAGAATCTATTCTTTAGCCTCCGCCGTCACGGCTCAATAGTTTCACGGAATGAATCTCTCGATCGAACATCAACATCTATTTTACATGCATGATAAACGTGAAAATGTTTCTCTTTAAATTTTTTTTGTGAGTCCGGAATGAACACGGATAATCCGCAAACCGGATAATCCGCGCACGGATAATAGACAGTATACTGTAATTTAAAGACATACGAATTAAGCCTAAATCATTATAATGCTCCAATATTTTGCGCTAAAGGTTAGAATAACCTTTAATTTTTTTAATGTATTTTGCTTCAATTTCTCCAAACATGGTGATATCCCGCGAATGACTTTAAAACGATAATAGTTCATTTAACTTATACTTTTAAAAATTGATTTGTTGGATCGATCCCGGAATCTTTAAGGAACAACAAAAACCGTTCCAACAACAAGAATCCCCGTTTCTCTCTCTCGTAATAATACAGTATGTGTTGCCGGAAACGTGGAATTCGATATCGAATTGCGTACTTCAACTGATACAAATAGGATATGTGTGAAACGGGAGATTCCAATTGGAATTGAAATGTTAATTGCTTCAGTTTGAATACGCGAGTTTTAAATCATTCCTCGTTGAAATAGTTCTATGGAACTGAGCGGCCATTTTTCATTTCATCCACTCTGCTAGATTAATAATTTGCTTTTCTGTCAATATTAACGTAGGAATTCTATTAAAATATACCAAATGGCATGAATCGTAACTTAGTATTAAATGCTTTGTATCTTAAGTAAAATTACACGGTAAATTTCTTATATAGCAGTATATGATGTTAACTTAATCGTTTCAGGACGAGTTTATCATTTTCAAGAAATTTCATTACATTTAAAGTCACATTACAAATATATGACTTACAAAACTGGATTCGTCATTCAGATTTATAACTATTACAATACATTGTAATCGCTTTACCCACGTATTGATTTCATGCTTTTCGGTTAAATTACGTTTGTCAAGTAACTTGGATGTCTCATCAATTGACTGCATTCAATTTTTCCTCCAACCTTCTACTTTTCGTAGACATCACAACTGAATCATTTTCATTACATTTAAAGTCACATTACAAATATATGACTTACAAAACTCGATTCGACATTCAGATTTGTAACTATTACAATACATTGTAATCGTTTTACCCACGTATTGATTTCATGCTTTTCGTTAAATTACGTTTGTCAAGTAACTTTGATGTCTCATCTATTGACTGCACTCAGTTTTTCATCCAACCTTCTAATTTTCGTAGACATCACAACTGAATCATTTTCATTACATTTAAAGTCACATTACAAATATATCACTTACAAAACTGGATTCGCCATTCAGATTTATAACTATTACAATACATTGTAATCCCTTTACCCAGGTATTGGTTTCATGCTTTTCCGTTAAATTACGTTTGTCAAGTAACTTGGATGTCTCATCAATTGACTGCATTCAATTTTTCATCCAACCTTCTACTTTTCGTAGACATCGCAACTGAATCATTTTCATTACATTTAAAGTCACATTACAAATATATCACTTACAAAACTGGATTCGCCATTCAGATTTATAACTATTACAATACATTGTAATCGCTTTACCCACGTATTGATTTCATGCTTTTTGTTAAATCACGTTTGTCAAGTAACTTTGCTGTCTCATCAATTGACTGCATTCAATCTTTCATCCAACCTTCTAATTTTCGTAGACATCAAAATCATTTTCATTACATTTAAAGTCGCATTACTAATATATTACTGATAAAATTGTATTTACTAGAATTATACGTGAAAACTAGATTTTTTGCGCCCAACTATCCCATCTAATTCCAGTAGAAATAACAATTTAATCATTTTCTAATAAAAATGATTAAGTCGTGATTAATAATTTCATTTCAATATATTTAAAGTCACATTACTAATATATTACTTAGAAAATTATATTGTCTATTCAGATTTATAATCATTTGCTAATGAAAGTGATTAAGTCCTGATTGATAATTTCATTTCATTACATTTAAAGTCACATTAGTAATATATTATTTATAAAATTAGATTATCCATTCAGATTTATATAATAATTTGCTAATAAATGTGATTAAGTCGTGATTAATAATTTCAATTCATTACATTTAAAGTCACATTTCTAATATATTACTTACAAAATTATATTGTCCATTCAGATTTATAATAATTTTCTAATGAAAGTGATTAAGTCCTGATTAATAATTTCATTTCATTACATTTAAAGTCACATTTCTACTATATTACTTACAAAATTATATTGTCCATTCAGATTTATAATCATTTTCTAATGAAAGTGATTAAGTCCTGATTGATAATTTCATTTCATTACATTTAAAGTCACATTACTAATATATTACTTATAAAATTATATTGTCCATTCAGATTTATAATCATTTTCTAATGAAAGTGATTAAGCCGTGATTGATAATTTCATTTCATTATAATTAAAGTCACATTTCTAATATTTTACTTCAAAATTAAATTGGCCATTCATATTTATAATCTTTTTCTAATGAAAGTGATTAAGCCGTGATTGATAATTTCATTGCATTATATTTAAAGTAACATTTCTAATATATTACTTACAGAAAAAGATTGTCCATTCAGATTTATAAACATTACAATACATTGTATTCACCTCTACCCACGTAAATTCTCATTTTTATAAACGCTCGTGTGGGATTACCTAAGTTTCTATTACACCGTCTCACCGACGTATGATAAAACATCCGAATCGCGCGTATGAACCATTGTTTCGCTGTTTGGCCTTTTCCAAAAGCATTTGTCTCGGCTAACACCCACTCCTAGTGTTTACTTTCCCATCGTCCGCCTACACACCGGCACAAAGACAAGCAATGGCTTTTGGTTGCTCGTGTCAAGTTTTCTCTACTAAGCTCTGCTTTAGTTGAAAGTCAGGGGTGATAGGGTTCCATACAGAGCCGGAAGCTCGGATTTTGCCGTAGACTTAAGTCTCTCCATAGTGGTCTAATGGTGTGTCTGGGAAGGAAAAAATTATGACGCTTTTCGTCGTATTTTTCAACGCTTATAGCTCCGCAACCAGATAACATAGAGAGTTGGTTTTAGTTTCATTTAACAGAGACGGTTTGACACTGAAATTTGCAAAAAGAATTTTAGACTTTGGAATGATGGTTTAGTCACAGTCAAGCTTCAAAGTTGGTGAAAATCACTAAAAATTTTGATGACGTCACAGCGGCCGCTGCGCGCGTACGTAGGCTATCCAAGTACATTTGTCAATTCATTCATTGGTCTTACGTTCACGCGAAATATTACCAAAGAATTGTTGAATTACGTCGAATTTCGTGGTAAAGTTAAACGCTTATAGTTAGTTCCACAGCGAAATAACAGAGAATTGGTTTTAGTTTTATTTAACAGAGAAAGGTAGACATTGAATATTTCAAAAATAATTTTAGAATTTGTAATTATGATTTTGTCACATTCGAGCTGCAAAGTTGGTAAAAATCACGAAAAATTTTGATTACGTCACAGCGACCGATGCGCGCGCACGCAGACTAAGGCAATTCAGTCATCAATCGCGCGAAATATTACTCAAGAATTATTGAATTACGGCGAATTTCGTGCTAAGGTTAAACGCTTATATCTCCGCAACCAAATAACACAGAGAGTTAGTTTTAGTTTCAGTTAACAGCAAATTGTCGACTTCTAAGATTCCAAAAAGAATTCTAGAATTTGGAATTACGATTTAGTCACAGTCTAGTTGCAAATTTGGTGAAAATCACGAAGAATTTTACATAGAGAGAGTCACAGAGTCACACTAGACTGATTGTAACTATAGAGTTAATAGTCACATAGACCACTTTAGTCACAGAAAGTCACAATTGAGTGAAATAAGTAAGTGTATGCCCCTGAATCCCAGTTGCCGTTTCGCAGATACAGCCTCCCGTCGAATTTTTTTTCTTTCCCATATCCGTAATATGTGGATTTGTGAAATGTAAACTCAAGATCTTTCTCAAATTTTGTTTTGGAAGAAATATACGTCTCAGAGATTACATGAATTAAACTTTTTAAGACTATATAAAGGTCAAGTGAGAGACGGATTCCTCACTAGATTGCTTAGCTTACGTTGTGTTTGTCATACATAGGATCTTGGTTAATTTAGAACTGACAGAGAATCACCATAATAACTCGATTTACCCGAAAATTCGAACTAACAAAAACTAGGTCTAAAAATTGGTACAGCATGATGAAACGATAATTTTTAAACTAAAAATGGCAGTAAATATTTATTTTTAATATTTAAATGAAATATTTAATGAATAATTCGTAAGTAATAAACAGTAAGAAATTTTAATAAACAAAAAGTATATAGAATTTAGAGAACAATAATTGTACTGTAAAACTTTAAAATAGATATTACATTCGTTTCATATCTAACGTGTTCAAAGATGTTTTTAAAAAGCTAAAGATTGCATAAGTTTCACAACGTTTTTAATAACGTGTTCAAAGATATTTTTTTAAAAACTACAAATTTCCTCCGTTTTATATCTAACGTGTTCAAAGATGTTTTAGAAAAGCTACAAATTAAGTACTTTTCACATCTAATGTGTTCAAAGGTGTTTTAGAAAAACTACAAATTACTTCCGTTTCGCATCTAACGTGTTCAAAGATATTTTTAAAAAGCTACAAATTACTTCAGTTTCACATCTAACATGTTCAAAGATATTTTTAAAAAGCTACAAATTACTTCAGTTTCACATCTAAC
>BGPR01007226.1:23511-37354 GCA_013235015.1 Araneus ventricosus | reverse complement strand
GTACTATTCTTCGCACAATTCATCGTACTATTCTTCGCACAATTCATCGTACTGTTCTTCGCACAATTCATTGCATTATACATCATACCTCTTTACGATTCTTGTCTTATCTCATTAGCAATTTATTACACTCATTAACAATCCATCGCACTATTCTTGTCGTACCTCTTTCCGATTATTGTCGTACCTCTTTACGATTCTTGTCATACTTCTTTACGATTCTTTTCATACCTCTTAACAATACTTGTTTAACCTTCAGAAATTCATCACGCCATTCTTCTTTTAACTCTTTACTATCTGTATCTTATCTCATTAACAATTTACACACTCGTGGTCATGCAGTAGTACAGGAGAGTAGAACTTTCTTCAGGGTGGTTAGCGATACCACAAATTAGATGTATGTGGAAAGTGAAATTAATCGTCTGTGGTACCACAACTATAAAGGCCAGTAAACAGAGAAAAAGTATTTACTGGTATGGCAACAGTATCGCAGTGGCGTACCTATGGGGGTGTGGGGGGTGCACCGCCCAGGGTGGCACTTAGAAAGGGGCCGCTAAATCAGACATGCAGAAAACAATTTTAGTACTAAGAAAGAGCAGCGAAAATAGTTCAGTCATTTTGTACATAAAAAATATTTATTATAATTAATTCGTATTTTCGCCCTTTTTTCGGTAAATTGTCGGTATGTGAAAGAAAGATTGGAAGCACGATTTCACAACCTATCTGCAGAGATAAAGGGAGTCAAACGAAGAATTACGTTATTAAATCAATTTTTTCCCCTGGAATTTATTATTTTTATTTTGAGGTTTATGTAACTCGTACAGGAAGGGCAGCATAATGAATGGTCTCCTCCTGGCGGCAAAAGTTGCAGGTACGCCAATGCAGTATCGTCTGTAAGGCAGAAGTTAAAGACAATTTCAAAATATGCATCCATATCAATTTTATTTCAATTGTAACATATTGTGATTTTGGAGACAACGCATGAAGTTATTTTCTAATGATCTAACAAGTTTTAAAAAGATTTTTTCTAACAAGTATTGAAAAGATTTTGACTAACTAATATTAAAAAGATTTTTTCTAACAAGTATTAAAAAAAATTTTCTAAAAAATATTAAAAATATTTTTTCTAACAAGTATTACAAATATTTTTCTAACAAGTATTAAAAAGATTTTTCTATTAAGTATTAAAAAGATTTTTATTAACACGTATTCAAAAGATTTTTTCTAACAAGTATTAAAAATATTTTTTCTAACAAGTATTAAAAATATTTTTTCCATCAAGTATTAAGAGATTTTTCTAACAAATATTAAAAAGATTTTTTCTAACTAGTTTTAAAAAGATTTTCCTAACAAATATTAAAAAGATTTTTTCTAACAAGTATTAAAAAAAATTTTCTAACAAGTATTAAAAAGATTTTTTAACAAGTATTAAAAAGATTTTTCCTAACAGGTACAGAAAAGATTTTTCTAACAAGTATTAAAAATAATTTTTATAACAAGTATTAAAAAGGTTTTTAACAAATTCCAATAAGTCACTAGCAAGTTCCTGAAATATCTACTAGATAACCTCCAAACTTTCTATTTCACTTGTTGCTGTCGACAGCGAATTCTGCACATCCATTCTTCATCTCCATTGAAAAAAATCGCCAAATATGTTGCCAAAAAGTCGTCACTGCTCTACTTTTATTTTACAAAGAGCAGCCAAAGCGCAATGGCTCGTGGATTGCATTCCTGATATATTATCTCGATGTTTCATATTCGGCTATATTTCATTTTGTCGTTTAAGCCAAGTCATCTCGTGACAGAATAACAAATCGTCGACTTGTTGCTGGCGCCCAGCAAATTGATTCATGGGATGGCACCAAATGATTTATTTGGTCTGGTTTGGGATGCATCACCATGTTATGAATAATAGTTCTCGGGGGATTTGGTCAACGATTTCATAATATTTTAACGTAGGACTACGTTCCTCCCATTGGGGTATCAGGAAGGAATTTGATTGAAACTCAAAAATGCCACAAAAACGTTGTATGAGAGATCCGCTATATCTCGGTAATTACATATGTAGAAACGTATCTCATGTCTTATTTTAGAGATAAAGGGTAACGACAGAAGATACAAGAAAAATTTGAAACTCGGAATTCTAATTCAACGACTATTGAGTCGCACAATTAGGCAAAAAGACGCATGAATTGGTGACGCGATATACTATATCTCGGTAACTACATATGTTAAAAGCATAACTGATGTCTTATTTTAGAGATGAAGGGTAACAACAGAAGTTACAAAAAAAAATTGAAAATCGGAATTCCAGTTCAACGACTATTGAGTCGCACAATTAGGCAAAAAGACGCATGAATTGATGACGCGATATACTATATTTCGGTAACTACATATGTTAAAAGCATAACTGATGTCTTATTTTAGAGATAAAGGGTAACAACAGAAGATACAAGAAAAATTTGAAAATCGGAATTCTAGTTCAACGACTATTGAGTCGCACAATTAGGCAAAAATACGCATGAATTGGTGACGCGATATACTATATCTCGGTAACTACGTATGTTAAAAGCATAACTGATGTCTTATTTTAGAGATGAAGGGTAACGACAGAAGATACAAGAAAAATTTGAAAATCGGAATTCTAATTCAACGACTATTGAGTCGCACAATTAGGCAAAAAGACGCATGAATTGGTGACGCGATATACTATATCTCGATAACTACATATGTTAAAAGCATAACTGATGTCTTATTTTAGAGATGAAGGGTAACAACAGAAGTTACAAGAAAAATTTGAAAATCGGAATTCTAATTCAACGACTACTGAGTCGCACAATTAGGCAAAAATATGCATGAATTTGTGACGTCACACGCATGAGGTGCGCGCGCACAATTGGCTGACGCTCTCGCTTGCCACGTTTTTTCGAGAGAGATTTCGTGATTGATTTTAAATTTTTTTTCGAGAAATTTAATACAATAATGGCTCTAAATTTAAATTTATAAAGAAAGAAACGCCAACGAGATGCCAAACGAGGTATAGAGAAGTTAAGAAAAGAATTGTTGGAGCAAGAGAAGCAACAAAAGAAACTGAGTAAAGTAATCCTACGCCTCTAACATCAGCGGCTGTTTGAAAAAGACAGCCTCTCGTCATTTTTTTTATTGAAAAGTGGTGTGATATTTGTAAATAATAATAATAATAAAACATTCATAAAATTATTAATTCTAAGAATA
Organism: Araneus ventricosus; assembly: GCA_013235015.1. Classification (NCBI taxonomy): domain Eukaryota; kingdom Metazoa; phylum Arthropoda; class Arachnida; order Araneae; family Araneidae; genus Araneus; species Araneus ventricosus. The sequence goes on along the minus strand of BGPR01007226.1, from coordinate 34,120 downwards.
TTTTTGAAAAGAGATAATAAAATCAAAGAAATCGTTTGGTACGAGCATAGAAGAAAAAGTAATAGAAATAGAATGAAAACACAACAGGGTGCTTTTTTTTCTTTGTGGACGTTTCCTGTCAACGATGAAAAAAAATGTTTTTAGAATTCGATGTTATTAATTGATATAATGCTGTTGTAAATTGTTCATAAATGTTTCATGTAAAAGAAGTGTCTGTTTGTGGGTAAGTCCAGATGTTGTGATCTATGATTTGCCATAGATAGCGCTGCATTACAGATGGCGCTGTTGCCCAGCCAGAATATATGTAGTTAAGCCTGGTATATTTAAGCAATGATCGGTAGTCTTGCTTGCCGAGAATTTGTAGCCCGATGATTTTCGTGAAAGAATGCAAATCTTATTGTTACCGAATGTGTGAATATGTTTTAGGGGAGTTATGCAACCTCATGTGAGAACGCTAATTCTTGATGCGTCATTGCAATTTGTGTTAATCATCAAGTCAACTGTTTATGTTTATCGTCTTCCGTCCATTCTGTGTGTTTGTTAAATATGTTTTGTTCTTCAAACTTGGCATGATTCTTGAGTACAGAACAACACGGACTACATGCAAACACCTCTCTGGTTACGATGAGGCAGCACATGACCCCTCACCAGAATAAATGTATTGTTTGGAAGGCAAAGATTATAGTGCCATTACCGGTTCGTATATAAAGCATATATCCCAGATAGCACGTAAGTTTGCAGCAAGTTTGATTTTGACTTGATATTACCTTGTCATCGCAAATTTGACGCGTGAAGCCTGAAGCGAACTTGTAGCAAGTTCGCCGTGACAACTAGCGCCACCTTCCTTGCAATGCAAATTTGCTGCAAGTTTGCAAAACAAGCTTGATGCAAAGATAGCACAAAGAGATAATTATTTTTGTCTCTGTTTGAAAAAAACATCCGATTTTTAATAGCATTTCCTAGACCAGGGGTGGCGAACCTTTATGTATCAACGTGCCATTTTTTCTAAAAACTGTTTAATGAGGTCATAGACGTGCCGTCAAATAATTTTGGGGTTTATTCTGGTACCCCCGGTTGGGTTGGGAGATGTCACTTTTCCCGTTGTTAACGTGCGAAAAAAAAGACGCCCCCCCAACCCAACCGGGGGTACCAAAATAGACCTGTTTGACTTCGTTATTATTGGGAAAATAATAATACTAAATACTATCAACTCAAAACTCTTTATTTACTACAAAAAAAATACATTTTGCAATGTCTCAGTTATACGCGTAATTCAAATTACAGTAACATTAGTGTGACTTCTGTTGTTGCAGATTAGATGACAAATAACTTATAGTAGGGTTGTAAGATGTTACTTTTAGCAGAATGCATGCTGAACTGGAGTCATCTGTCAAACGGTTTCTAAGCGAGTCTTTAATGTTATTCATTCTGAAAACCGTAGCGTAGGATCAACTCGCGTTCGTTCGTAACATGTTTCATAGTGAACTTTGTGATCGGTGGCGTGCCCAAAATATTGTGTCGCGCGCCATCAATGGCACGCGTGCCATTGGTTCGCCATCCCTGTCCTAGACCGTCCTTCTATTTATTAATTCAATAAATCAATTTGTAAAAAAACTAGCTTTTTTTATAAAAAAATTTTTGAAACATTTTCTATCTTTTTACTAAATATACACTCGCACTTTAAAGAAAACTATATCGCCTTTTTCTTAATGTTGAAATTTTAACGTTTATAACCAAAATTAAACCGAAAAAACAGTAAATGCTTGTTGAAAAATAATTACTTATAAATTTTGTCCCATTTTAAAGTAATTACTTTTGAACTCTAATACCATAATTTATTCTACAAGCAAGACGTAGTTGTTAGCGAAAATCGCTCTCTCTTTGACTTCAAATCATATTCTCAACTCAAAAAATTAATGAAATGAAGAAAATAGTTTAAAATAAATCGTATACGAATCGAATCGAACGATGTATTAGCGAAATCTATCTTCTCGTCTCAGAGTTTAACTGACCGAATGGTTAGCGCGTCTGCTTCGGAACTGGTAGATCGCGAGTTCTATCCCGGGTTGTATTCGTACTCTGTTTTTGCTATAATTTGCAATGAGTTTGACGCGGCAACCTTGTGGCAAGCTTGCTGCAAATTCGTCCCATGGTGACTTCGAAGCTTGCGTTAACTTGCTGCAAGCTTTTTTCACACTTGCACTCTTGTCGTGTCAAACTTGCTGCAAGCTTGCAGATTTGCAGTGCAAGTTCGCTGCAAACTAAAATTGCTATCTGGGATAAGGATTTTAATTCTTTCAAGGAATATTTTAAAGCTCATAAAAGCATTCATCAAGCTGCACTCATTAACGAATCGGGAATACAGAAATAAACTGCTTGACTAGATTCTCTGTCATTCAACCAGAGGTTGAGGGAGACGGATCTGGTTAAATTGGACAATCTTGGATTGTTCGGTATGTCTCAACACTTTGCATGGACACTAAAGAAAAAGCACAAACTTACTTTTAAGGGAAATTATAAATATTCAAAGGAGTTACAATATTTAATTCCCATCATTCAATCTGAACGGTTCAATTTGTTTTCTGTGTGTATAGAGTAAAGTTCAAAAAGAAAATAAAAAACGTTATATATATTTAATCAAATACCTGTCGCAATTTTCAGTATTTTAGAAACAATTATTAACATAAAAAATGACGGGAGGCTGTCTTTTTCAAACACCCGCTGATGTTAAAGGCGTAGGACTACTTTACTCGCGTGACTCTTTTGTTTCTCGAAGTTTCTCGGTTTCTCTTTGTTACTCGCGATACTCTTTTGTTTCTCGAAATGACACTCAATTCTCTTTTGTTTCTCTGAAATACTAATATATAGAAAATTGGCGAAATAAATGAATCTGATGTTACCCTTTACCTCTAAAAGAAGACATTAGTTATGTTTTTAGCATATGTAGTTACCAAGATATAGAGGATCTCCCGTACAACGTTTTTTGTGGAGTTTTGGCGTGTGAATTAAATTCCTTCCTGAGACCTCAATGGGAGGAACGTAGTCTTACGTTAAAAATCTGCATGATAGAAGAACACTAGGCTTAACAAAATTTTTGATTAAAAAGAAGACTGAATAATCTTTTATCGAGTTTTGTGTTTCCAAGTTGGAATTTTTATTTGATTTCCTTTTTACTAAATTTTCTTTAATTTTAATAAATTTTTAAAAAATATTTTTTTGGCATAATTTACATCAATACTTTGCATTGTTGCAACGCATATAAAATCGTTTCCATTGTTTAAATAAATATTTAATTGCATGATTCTCTTCCATTGTTGAAAGCTTAGAAAATATCTAACTGGATTTTACTTTCTTCTTTTATTTGATGAATTTTTCTGTGAAACCTGTAAAGGAAGTCCACAAGATAGTTAGTTTATAATGAAATAATCCAGTAAACTGAAAGATTATCTTTGCTATGTTTTAATTCTTTTTATCAGCGTGTTTTAAGCCAATTAACATGCTGCTGGACATAAAATGTACCGCGCCTATTTAATGTTGAAAGCAAATGCGTATTTTAAGGGAACCATGAATATAAAATTATGCATAAGAGATTCAGTTAAAATTTTATTTCCGACAATGGTCGCCGAAAGCTATAGTAAATAATAATAATAATAAATATCCTGCTTCAAAGACTTTAAAATTAACAGTTTAAATCATTAATTTTTAAACTAAATTATTGAAGTATAACAAACTTTGATAACTAATCTTTCTTTAATCAAAAATTAATTAAATTCAGCTTAATAATACTGTTTCCAGAAAACTTTAACAATTTGTACAATTTTGAAATAAAAATACAATATCTATTATCAAAGCAAAATATCTCTTAAATAAAAAAAGAAAAAGTACCATAGTTCAAATAAAAAATCCATTTCTAAAAATACAAGTAATAACATAAAAACAATAGCCATACTCAGAGGGGTTTAATGATAATTTAAATGTCTCCTAATGCAGGAAATATCTTTTTCATTTTTTTCATCCCAAAATAATAAATTCCGAAGTAGAGATCGATTATCAACATGAACGCACTAAAAACGATAACGATTGCAACGATCATTTAATCGAAATGACTTTGCTTCGAGTACTTTTAGAGGGACGAGAATAACAAGCCCCTGAAATGGCATCCGAAAAATCATTGGAACTCTTACGGCATGCCATTATCTGAAGACCACTTAACTGGCGAGGTAATTTGGCTGCGATTTTTGGCGCTAGTTTTTCTATTCTAGTTGGTTTTTTAATGTTTTTGCTGTTGCTTCGTGGAGGGTTTGGCAATAAAATTCAAAACTTGGCACATTTGTGTCATGGCATAAAAGTCCTCATCGCCAAATGGGGAGATTCAACGCATATGAGGGTAGTTATTATTTTTATCGTTCCTTGACTTAGACAGGTTGTTATAACTTAAATCCCTTGTCGAAGAAGAAAAGTAAAAGAAATCTTTGTAGAATTTTGCCGTACTCATTGCACTGCATTGTTATGAATCATTCTACTTTAAAGATTTTGCATTATTTCCTATTTTCAGTTTGACTTTGAACACATTCTACCAAGTGTCCGATTTCTGATTTTGATTAAAACGAATTTCTTGTTGCCAAAGAAAATTAAGAGAAATCGTTGCAGCATTTTATTGTGCTCAGTTGCACTTGAATTGTTATGGATTATTCTACTTCAAAGATATTAGCATAATTTTCTATTTACAATTTGACTTTGAAAACATACTGCCAAATGTCCGATTTCTGATTTTGATTAAAACGAATTTCTTGTTGCCGAAAAAAATTAAGAGAAATCGTTGCAGCATTTTATTGTGCTCAGTTGCACTTAAATTGTTATGGATTATTCTACTTCAAAGATATTAGCATAATTTTCTATTTACAATTTGACTTTGAAAACATACTGCCAAATGTCCGATTTCTGATTTTGATTAAAACGAATTTCTTGTTGCCAAAGAAAATTAAGAGAAATCGTTATAGGATTTTATTGTGCTCATTTGCACTTCTATTGCTATGGATTATTATACTTTAAAGATTTTTGCATAAATTTCTATTTACAGTTTCACTTTGAAAACATACTACCAAGTGTCCGATTTCTTATTTTGATAAAAAACGAATCTCTTGTTGCCGAAGAAAAGCCAAAGAAATCGTTACAGTAATTTACTGTGATTACAGCACTACATTGTTACTGATATTTCTACTGAGAAGAATTTTACATAATTTTCTATTTGAATCGTGAATTTTAAATCATACTGATAATGTCCAATTTCTGATTTTGATTAAACGGAATTCACGTAATGCCTTCCCGAAGAAAAGTAAAATAAAAAGTAACAGCATTTTGATTTATCAAAATGAAAAGTAACAGCATTTTGTTGTGCTCAAGGCACTGCATTGTTATGGATTCTTTTTGTCTAAATGAAAAGTAACAGCATTTTGTTGTGCTCATGGCACTGCATTGTTATGGATCCTTCTACTTCAAAGCTTTTTGTATAATTTTCTATTTACATTTTACTTCGAAGGTGTACTAATAATGTCAGATTTCTGATTTTGATTAAAAGGAATGCGTGTAATAAATTTATAAAGCTATTTCTGCTGTGAAGACGTGTACATTTTTCTTCGTTTATGACTTAACTTTGAGAACGTTCTCATAACGTTTCGTTTGTTTCTCTACGTCCAACAATGTACATACATTTATTTATTTATTTATTTATTTTAAAAATAGAAAACTGTATCTAATATTAAAGTCTAATTCTGCTGGGAAGACATACACATTGTTCTCCGTTAATGATTTGCTAATAAAGATCAACTTTATTGCTACTCTACTTCCAACAATGTACATAATTTTCCATTTATTTATTTACTAACCGCCTTCGGCGACCAGCTTGTTCGCGGGGAATGTAATTTCAATTGACTCTCTTATGCATAATTTGATATTCAGGGTTTTCTTAAAAATTTTAAATTTCGAATTGTTATAGACATTTAACCCATGTTCTTTCAGTAGCTTTGCACCTTTTCTGTTCGTTGTCTGCATGAACGTTCCAAATGGAGTCAGGTTGCTGGTTGTGTCATTTAGCATTCAATTTCACATTGTCGGCATCAACTTCACTCTCTTATTCCTTTTGGATAATTTTAACTTTAAAATATCGCGGCACATTTTACTTCCAGTCGCATGTTATCTGGATTAAAATATGCTAATTAAAACATAGCATTAAACATTAGGATATTACCTTGGCTTTCAACATTGGTAGAGAAACTTTAGACTAAATGTTTGTGTAAACAATGAAACCTGTTTGAATTGCGTTGCAACAATGAAAAGTATTGTAAATTATGTCAAAAAGTTGTATTTTTAAATTTATTAAAATTATAAAAAACATTGTACGGCAACTTAATTGATATGAATGAAAAGGTAATTTTTTGAGGAACTTAACAGAGTATAAATTTCCGTTTATAATTTTATTTTGAAAACGTGGGCAAAATTTTCCATTTATAATTTTATTTTGAAAACATCGGCAAAATTTTCCATTTATAATTTTATTTTGAAAACATGGGCAAAATTTTCCATTTATAATTTTATTTTGAAAACATGAGCAAAATTTTCCATTTATAATTTTATTTTGAAAACATGAGCAAAATTTTCCATTTATAATTTTATTTTGAAAATATGGGAAAAATTCTCCATTTATAATTTATTTTGAAAACATGGTCAAAATTTTAAATTTTAATTTTATTTTGAAAACATGAGCAAAATTTTCCATTTATAATTTTATTTTGAAAACATGAGCAAAATTTTCCATCTTTAATTTTTATTGAAAAAATGGGGAAAATTCTCTATTTATAATTTATTTTGAAAACATGATCAAAATTTTCCATTTTAATTTTATTTTGAAAATATGGGCAAAATTTTCCATTTATAATTTTATTTTGGAAATGTGGGCAAAATTTTTCCATTTATAATTTTATTTTGAAAACATGGGCAAAATTATCCATTTATAATTTTACTTCGAAGAACGCATATAATTTTCCTTTACGATTTTGCTCCGAAAATATGAACACTTAAATCTTTATTTGGAAGTTAATTATTCCCACAAACCCACGTAATGTGGGAGATTCTTTTATATTTTTTTGATAAAAATAATTTTTGAAAATATTACAAAAATATTATTCATAGTTTATTATGTGTCGTAATGTTTCAGTTTTAATTCGAGACTCGCATGGCAATATGAAAATTATTTGCTATATTCATTTCCTATTTCAGATTTAGAGAGGGGTTTTCTCTTGTAATGCAATTTACTCGTACTTTTTCTTGTAATGGACAAGTCTCTCAAATTTCTTATGTGATATTACTATTTCTTACGTCTTGAGAATTTATATATATATATATAAAAAATAATTCAAGAATTTTTAAAAAATTTAAACTTTCATTTTAACACGTTTAAGGCCATTTTAATTAAAATCCTCCGTTAAATGACCAGTTTTAAAATTTGACTTTCAAAACGCGCAATTTGCAGCTGATTTTCTACAGTTCTTAACACATTGGTTGCTAAATTTCCAATTCACTTTCTGCACAAATCATGAATTTAAATTGTAAATGCACATAAGTTTATGCACATAAATTGTAAAACAATTAATAAGAAAAACTAAATACGAATTCAAACCTATCATTAAATTTATTAAACATATAATAGAAAATTCAAGTGTAATGTATTTAAAAGTTTAAATATTGCAGTTTTAAACTTGATTCTAAAGCGGTTTTTACCTGTATAAAACCAAGAAAGTTTATCGTACATGGGAGTAAAAAAAGAAATCGCGTTTCTGATATCCATTTACTTCCTGCAAACATATGCAAGTTGTGAAACAACATTTACAGATTTCTTGAAGATTTCTTTTTCATGAATTAGCTTGTCTGTTATGGATATCTGATTAATTTAAATAGTTGTCATTATTTAATTTTACTATATAAGTTTAAAAGTAAAAAATATTTCGGGTACTTTGTGCAATAAAAAACAACTGACATTTCTAAATATATAAGAATATGCAATGGTTTGAAGATTTTCTTTTTTTTTTCATTGTTAATATTAAAATATTTTTGATTTGTTTACTTTAGTTGTGCCTCTTAAATTCCGTTGAAATCCTGAAAGTATTTTTAGTTAACATTATTAACTCCAAAAAAATTCGATTCTTTTCAGTTTGAAATTCTTTTTTTTTTCCACAGAAGATTCAGTGAAACCGCGTTAAAATGAACGTTCGATTTAAACGTTATTTCACTTTAATTGTTAGCATTTGGAAATTCTTTTAATATTAAATGGATTCAGGTACCAGCCAATAAAAATTTTTAACTCCAGCAAAGCCGCCATTTTGAATTTTTTGCAACGAAATTCTATTAGGGAATATATGCAAAAGATTCAAATATTACCGATGCTATTCTTTAATTCTTTTTATCAGCATATTTTAATTCAGTTAACATAATACTAGACGCAAAATACACCGCTCATTATAAACTAGAAAATCACCCGTCATCTCTTCAATCGAGAGAATTCCCGTCAAATTTGACGTGTTTAAATAGATATATATGCGAGAGAAATGTTTAATATTGATTGAAAACAAATAAAATAAACATATGTTTTATGACAGGAAATATTTTATTATTTACATATTATCTACATATTTTTTTATTCAAAACACCTCTTGGAAAACAACATTCCGTGTGAAGTATTTTTCGTTGTTTAACAATTTTCTTTGTACTTCAGATGTCTAATCAAAAGAAAGCACATCTCTGCTTGTCACACGTTGCCAAAAAATAATATCAAATTATACCATCACGATTGCAATAAATAATGAGATGCATCGTGGTGTCCAAACTATATTACGCGCATGATATACCACTAACGTAATTTACTAATTTATATTAGAAAACGGAAATTAATTTGAAATATATGATTAATATACTTAAAATTTCTCTGGAACTATTGATTATCACCAGATAAATTTTTATATCAATGGATATAAAATTTTATTTCACTATTTTAGAGCTATTAAATTTGAAATTAGGACGACAATTACTTTTTAAATTTAAAATTGCTGAAATTTAGGTACTCTAACAATGAAATAATGCTGTTTAACGTCTCGCAGTGCTATGGCGCGAATTCTATGGCTGGTGACGTCAGAGCGCTATTGGAGCAGTGAGAGACAGAGCTGGACTATTATATTAGTAATGTTGGAATCAAGTCCACATTTTGCATGGGGAATAAGAAAGTGAAGTTGGCGCTGACAATATGCAATTCGATGTTAGATGATGTAGAGAGTAACGTCATGTGACTTCACTCCGTTAAGGACTTTCATATAGACAACGAAGAGAACAGGTACAATGTCACTATAATAACACATCTTAATTGTCCATTACAATTTGAAGTTTAAAAGCACTTTACTAAGGGAACAATGAATTTCAATTTACGCGTAAGAGATTCGACTGAAATTAAACACAATCAGTATTCCCGACGAACAAACTGCTTGGTGTCTAGTCAGCAATACATCTAGCCATCACACATGGGGTGATATAATTAGACAGATGTGTAAACTATAAAGAGGGAGGTAGGGAGCAATGAAATGAAAGGACAGACAGAATAGTTTTGAAATGGGTATGAAATCTTAAATTATTTAGTGGTATATATTTATTAGCAAACTTGCCGCTCACCCCTCCCTCAAGGCGGGTTCGCGACTAGCAACCCACTTTGCATAGCACTACACCTGCCACCTGGATGCTTCGAGGTTCTCAGCCACTACTTTTTTCAGTTTTAAATACTGCATGAAGATCAGTGGAATAACCATAAAACCATAGTTGATTTCATATTATTTGTAAACAACAGATTCTTTTAAAATTGCATAATCTTTCAATAAACCTCATCTAGTTGTAATGTTTTGTATAACTTTTTCAGGAAATTTCGCACGAAATTCTTCAGAACCATAAGTACAGAATGATATCGCCCCAAATAAACAGTTTCCATCGCCTACAATAGGTATTTTACAATATTTTTGACACGCCATTGGGATGGAACTGTTGGGATCTATATATTTAAAAGAATACGGTAAAATTCTCAGAGATTCGACAGCCCCAACCACCAGACCGATTTCGGCATTTTTTTCATTTTAAAGGTTTGACGTCTAGATATGTCATCAATGGTCTTCTTCCGCTCCCCTCCCTCAATTTTCGATCGAAATCGAAAAAACACTTCGCCTCTGTTCATTGTCTATAGGTAAACTTTTTAGAAATTCCTCAGCCGCAACCACCTAACCTATTTCGACAATTTTTATTTTATATGAAAGCTTATGACGTCTAAATATGTCATCAAGGGTCGCCTGTCCACCACTCCCACCCTTATTTTTGAACGAAATCGAAAAATCTATTTCCTACTGTACATTCTCTATGGGGGAAAATATTTGGATAGTTCACCAGCAACAACCACCCGACGAATTTCGACAATTTTAATTTCATATGGAAGCTTATAACATCTAGATATGCTCCTATTTTTGTACGAAATCCAAAAACTTATTGATAATGTATAGTGGAGAAGTGTTTTTTTTCTATTTCGTTA